>JARFXV010000409.1:1037500-1211957 GCA_031761425.1 Cosmopolites sordidus | reverse complement strand
AAAACTTTTTTTTGATGCTAACTTGGTTAATAAAACACGCGTCAAGTATTCAATTTTATACCCATATTGCCTGTATTACTAATTTATGTATTACTTATTTTTTCTGCAGTTGTGGCTGGACAGGTATTATTGCCAACTTCTACGATCATATGTTAAAGAATCATAGTGAGAATATTTGGAAGGTTGATTCTTACCAGAAGCTGGATTATTACAGTGACTATAATTTGTTTGTTTGTGCATTAGGTGAGGTATTTTATTTTAGACAAAAAACAAACGAAGATGTTGTGTGGTTCAACATTGAACAGAGCAGAGCATTTATAATAAAAATAAACAATGTGTGCAATATAACATATAGCAAATATAGAAATAAACATTGTTCATAAAACTTGTTTCATAAAAGATTTGAATTTCTTCTTGTTGTCCATTTCCTTTAGTATTATAAACTATTTAGTGTTAAACTTGGTTTTAGTTGTCTCTAAAACTGAAGAGCTATATAAGAATATATGCTGCTGATTGTGATTTGCCTTTAATTTGTGACATATTGACACAAATTTCGCAAACAGGGTGCGACAGAAAAGCATGCTATTTTCATTATGAAATTTCTTACGTGTCTCTCTAGTGTAAATACACCAACTACATTCATTGTATTTGTAGTGTATTTGTAAAATACAACCGATTACAATTCACTGTATGTATATATTGACTGTATTACAATTCACTGCAAAATAATCTATTACATTCACTATATTTGGAAAATGTGGTTGTTAAATTTAGTTTTGGAAAGGTATGCTCGAAAAATCACAGGTCTAAAATGGCCTGTATACAGTATCAAACAAATATTCGAAAACATCTTCATAATACTGAATAAGATAAGGTCCATTATGCTTCCAAAACATTGGCGACATTGACCAGCGCTTCTTTTATAGCCAACTTTAGTCATTTATTTTGATCGAACAATCTGCTATGAGGATCGATAGAGATTCCTTCAAGTTGAAATTATAAATATACAAGTAGGTGGAGCAAATGACAGCTGATAGGGTCTTGTTACTAAATTTAAGAATTTACCTAGAGATAGCAACTCCAGCGACATAGTTAATAGACCACCGAAAAATATCAGATATTTAAAATGTAAACAGTTTGAACATTATGAAATTGTCCTGGCGTTACAGAAGAAAAAGGGAATAGTATGACCAAAATACAAACGCGTTTAATGCAGCCTATCTGAATAGTTAATTTCAAAAAGAAGATTGGTGTATGCTTTCAGTGGCAAATATGTACAGATAAATACAGATACAGATAATAATGTACAGATAAATTAGAATTTCAAGAAATAATGATAACAAACAGAATCTACATTCCGGTATTAACAGGTGAAGTTAATATCCAAACAGATCCAAGACAGATTTTATGTATCAGAACTTACCATAAATGTGTTATCAGTAAGTCACCTTGTAAAGAATAGCAATAAAGTTATTTTTCAAGCAAATGGTTGCAAAATTTACAACCAATAGAATATCTTAGTTGCAACCTAAGATTTAATTAATAATGTTTATCGATTAAATATAATTTCAATAACCAACGGTTGTATTTATTAATAAATTAACAGTGAAATGTAAGATGTGATTTAAAATTATTAACGACTAACCCGCGAAAACGTGTCTCAAGTTTGTTCAGAATACTGGAAGGGTTTGTTTTAATTAAATCATTATCAATAATTCTTAGAATTTTCAACATAAACCCTTTAGTTGAAATATATGAGATATTGGCAATTGATAGTTTTTGGATGTTGATAATTTCATAAAAGTTAATAGCTAATTTAGTATTCACTTATCAGTAAGCATATTTTAAACATAAGTTAGATAACCGAAATATTATGTGTCTCTTTTGGGTTGCATATGTGCCAACATGTTTACATATTATTGTTTGGGTTTTTATTTAATTAGAATAACCACATTGAGTTACTCTGTATATATATATATTTATATATATATATATATATATATATATATATATATATATATATATATATATATGTGTGAGGTTATGTATTTCACAGCATATTTTCGGGAGAGATTGGCAGAGCGTATTTTGGAGCACTTTAAATCATTAATCATACTAACAATAGTAACACAGTAGATGAGAACGTGTCTAAAATTAGTGACCAGCAAGGTTTTGAAACTGCCTTAAGGTATAATAATTGTAAAAATTATCTAAATGTTTTTCTTATAGTATACACCAATAAAGAAGGAAATATTTGTGGAAGATGCTACCCCAAAATGAAATTAACAAAGCCTGTCAAATAAAATCTTTACGAATCTATTACACGATCTATGAGTTTTCCATGTATATACAAAAATTACAGGTGTGTTCAAGAAGTGAAATCTGAGAATGTTAAGACACATGAGAAATCTTGCAGGTATGATACTTTTAATAGTCACAGAAACAACAGTATAATGCATTAGTTACATATAATTAATTTGCAAAATTTTAAATTATATACTTTTTTGTAAAATCATGCTGATGGAATAAGAATATATTTAGGGTTTGCTTTTTTTTCCAAAATCACCATGTTATATATATTCGATGTCATGTTTCTTTAAATGTATATATGGATTTATTTAGCTTAGTCTAAAAATAGTTATTTGATCTGGAGTAGAGATGTTTTTATAGATCAGCCAAAGATTTGTAATATGTTGGCTGATCAAAGAGTTTCTAGAGTAACAATGAAAAAAGTTTTCAATTTGCAATGATACCTTTATTTTTCAACATAATTTTGTTCCTTCCCTGAAGGGACTATAAATACTACTCCAAAGCGTCAAATTTACGGTGGATGTTCAAACAATTCGCATTTCAATACATTCTGTTTGATCCTCAGAAAAACATAAATGGTTATTTTCTTCTTCAAATCCGGTTTTTTTTACGACTTGTTCATTCAGTTTGTTCAGAAGGCTTCCATAGTAGATTCCAGTGTTTTACCTTCCTCTAGAAAATAAAGCATTAACATTCCTTCTACTTCCCAAAAAGCTAATGGCTTGCCTGTTTCTTCTGATCGAACTGTTTTTACCTTTGAAGCAATTTCAACCAGCCTCTATTTAAAAACAAGAAAAATTTATGCCTTTAGCTGTTTTCTGAACATTCAGCTCGAACCCGACTGATGACAGCTTTAAGGTCAATAACCAACCTAAGGTCCTGCTGTCAGGCCGTTTTGTTGGCGGCTAAAGAAATAGGCAATATTATGGGGAGCACGGTTAATTTTTCCTTGCCTTTGATTTTTTTATGTTCTCCACAGGCCCATTAGCAACTTTTCAGTTTATGTCCATTATCTTGATTGCTGTTTCAATTCAGGTATGTAGTGATGGATCCATTGTCTCATTTACAGTTACAAAATGACACATATAATCGATTTTATTCTAATAAAAATTATCCAAGTATTGCTGATTTTTGCATTCAAACGCCTTTTTGATCTGATGAAGGCAAATGCCTGACACTATTTACACGAATTTGTAAACTCATATAAATTCAGAGAGGTACCACTAAAAACCAAATAAATTATTTTAAATTCTCGACACGCGTTTCGTTAACCATGTCAGTATCATCAGGAGAAGATTCAGTCTAATATAATTGAAGGTTCTAGGAAGAGTCAATTCATTGATGGACTACATTAACATCTTGGGCAGTTGATTTAGTATTCCTCTCTATCCACTCTCAGCTGTTTACAATAGTGGATTAGTCACTTATAAATAAAAATTGGTTGTAAATGTCTCTATCTATTTCTTTCTCTATCCCACATATTTGATATTAAGGCGTCGTGTACATGGATGGGAAACTACTGCTTTATCAGATCACTTGAAAACCCACAAAGAATTATTTATATATCCACCTGTGATTGAGTATTCAGGCGCTCTAAAGGATCACTGTCTTCTACAATGATAGGTAAGAGTATTATCAAATGGAATCTCTAAAGATCTATGCGGTTTTTAATGTGTACATCTGAAGTGATATAAAACTCATACATTGGAATGTCCCTTTTCTTTTTATCCACAGTACTTGAATATGAATTAAACCTAATTTTCAATGGCATTTGGCAACTTTTTTTACTTATTTGTTTTGTTTCAAAGTTCTCTTTTCATTACGCTACTGTAGTTTTTTTACAAAAAAAAAATCTTGACGGTCTTTACCTTACTCTCGAAAGAATGTTAACAAGGATTAATATAATCCATAATCTGATCTATAAGATACACAAGCCATACTTGGAGGTTTTCATCTTCCCTTCCAAAGATTTTTTAAGCGGTCAGTATTGTTTATAGTCGGATCTATAAAATCCACAATGTGATCTAAAAATAAGTTCATGTTTATCTCAAATATGTTCATAAATTCTGCTGGAATACATCGTTTAGTGCTGCTGTATCGCATAGCCACCCCAATCTTGAAAATATTCTTCTAGTGATGTAACTTAACTTAACGATCTAACATGCAAACAAAACAATTTACCTATGCTGAAACAACTTTTATATTTTTAAGACTTTAGGGAACTGTTAAGCATCAACATCGGCCAACATAAACTCTGATGATGACATACTGATGTCTGACATTTCTGATGTCAGTAAATTTATTGCTAATAATTCCATTACCGGAATTACCAGTAACGGCTCTTTTGGTTTGTTAACAATACTCTTTGGAGTATTCATTTCTTCTGTTCGTCTTTCAATCGACTACATCACTACACTTTTTTACGCTATAATGAGAAATGATTTTCATTACACTTATTTTTGATGGGTTGCTCCATCGCAGTTGTCCAACGAGAGTACGAAACGTTGCATTTTACGATAGGTAAACATTTATTATCAGTATTACCTTCTGTAACGTTGCAAAACATGAACCGAATTAGATGATCTGTCTACTGGTAAGGTGTCCCAAGCGCGTTATACCAAAGACTAACCCGGAAAACGTCTGACACTTCTACATCCATGATGACCACCTAAACAAAATCTATACTTATCACTAAAGCAAATAAAGTTATTTAAGTTACATTTAATTCCAGCTCGGCGTCATTCTACGCAACGCGTTTTGTAGTGCGCTCTAAGCGGAAGCACACATTAAGGACAGCCGATTCTCGTCCTTAATGGGTCGTTAATCGGTATATCTCCATCGCTTAAAGTCGATTAACAATCATCTTTAAGAGAGTACTACCTCTAGCAGCAACAAACGCATCACTCACTTGCTGAATCTTTTTATATGGATTTCCAATTCTATTTTCATCAGAACATCTTTTTGTCACGTCCTTGGACACTTTTAGGATTGCCAAAACCTCGTACTCGTTCATAACTGTGACGTCCAATCATTTTTTCTATGTTTTCATAAGTTAGAAGTAACAATGTCCAATCACCTCGCTGTTTTACGAAAACTTACCTGTTTCTTTCATATTCATAATGTTCGTTCTATTTCAAATTCGAATAACTAATTAGCTTAGTAGCATAAAAAATACATCACAATATGATAAAAATAAAAAATGTAGACCACATTTACCACATTGTCTTCAAGATATGCTCTACAATGAGTATATTTTCAGTTTGGCTCAAAGGGTGTTGCACATTTTTGTTCTCCAGTATATCATTTTTAACACCTTTTTTTTACACCTTACAGTATGGAAGCTCTTGCCAGTTCTTGCGAATAGCACCATTCACTAAGGCAATCTTCCCCTTAACTTTGAATTGGAGGCATTAGTGTATATCCCCAAAAGTTCTAATATTTGTTTATTAATTACATTTCACTTTTCAGGAAATCATACATTTGTTGTTGTTAAACACAGAGCAGCGAACAACTATCTATGTTCAGTAATGGTAATTGATGATAATCTAGACAGTCAGTGCTTCAAATATGAATTAGAGTTATGGAATGAAGACATGGCCAAATTTTTCTTACTGAGAAAAAAACCGACTAGAAAGTTGGATCGCATTCTCTGTACACATTAACGATGGAGGCAATTGTTTGGAAGGCGATTTTGGTAAAATTTCGACAGTTCATTAAAATACTAAGAAAATAATAGTTAAATATGGTATTGTTAAGAAAAATAAACCAAAATAAAGAAAAATATTCCAAATAACCGAAAATAAGGATAGTACAAGTGAAAATAGTGAAAAAGAAAACAAAAACGTAGCTGTTGATATGAATTTGTTGAGAGATTTGGAGTGTCCAGTTTGTGATGAGTATATGTTTACTCCAATACACATGTGTGTAACAGGTAAATAAGAATACGAAATTGGAAGAGAAGTACACCATGAGACTAACCAATTTATTTCAGGCCATAGTCACATCTGTAAAACAAAAATAGCCACTTGTCCAATTTGCAGAGGTGGTATGGCTGGACGTTGCTTTGTTTTACAAAAACTAGTTAAAAAAAGTCAAGTTGCCATGTAAAAATAAAGAATCAGGTTGTACATTTGTGGGATACTTTGATGATATTAAGGACTATGAAATTTCCTGCACTGTATCTGAACACAGTTGTTTATTAGAGCAAGTAAATGAATATTTAGATTCTTACTGGCACAACAATTCGAAAGTTAGAGTTGTTGCTGTAAATATCTTGCAAAATATTACACCACCACCTCTTACCATCAAAAGGTGATTGTTGGAGCATGCAATGGTAGTTCTATTAATCCCTGTTGGATTTGCTTAAAGTCTTTAGACGAAGTATAGTTCATCAAGCAGTATAACATAATATTATTTTTTCACTATTGGCTTTTTGACAGCCTTAGTTAACATTACGAAATATAGTTCCGCTGATTGGTTTCAGACATTTTCTGCAAGCCGTAACAGAATCTATGGTAACACATCAATAAACATACAGTTACTTGTCCAATTTTATATTTGACCGCTTATGACTGCTGATAAATTAACAAGTAACAACATTATACAATCGCAGAGGACATAATTAACAATGTTTCCAATCTAATTAAAATAATCAAAGCGACCGGTTAACTACAAGACCCAGGCTTCCATACGTGTGCACCCCTCTCGCTTAGAACAAAACATAACTGCTATAAGGGAAAGTCTTTCGTATACTTATTTAACGGTATTCTCAATACTTAGCTCGTTCCACTGCCATATTACATCGCATGTTAACAAAAAACGTAGACCTCACTCTTATGGAATTAATTTCAAGACATTGGGTCTTGGAAAGCCTAGTAATACCAATTTTAATGGAAAAGTTGTTAGCTGTCAGCAGCATCATCTTGGCAGTTATGGTAATATGCAAAATTTGGACTCGAAAGTGGCCGGCATATCCAAGGGAAGCCAATGCACCCGAAACGAGTTACTGGTGCGGCTTCTGTGTAGAAGGCAAAAGAGTATAAACCCCTTTTGAAAATAATAATGAAGTCTTGGGGCCCGGTATATGGAGGTGATAAGAGATTATTAGCCACACAAGTGGTTTTACATTAACCACAATAACCAGTTATTATTATACACCGTTATTTTGCAGACCAAATTCCAATGTCATGTAGTTTCGAAAAATGGATATACAAATTAACCAAAATCATACGACTTTACATTTTTGATTTTTTCTTTTTAAGATGCGTAAATAGGAAAAAATATGCTAATAATTCAGCAGTGATTCATGAACTGAAACTTCTAAACAACTGCCAACAGCCAAATCCATATAGGTGAAATAGAAGCGCAACATGTGAAAAAATTATAGAAAATATTGAGATAAAAGTCCAGATATGAGAGAAGAGCCAATGCGGCCATTTGGACGATGTACTATTCCATACATAAGTCCTTTGAATCTTTTAACTATAAGTTAATAGATATGCTGGGTTTACGGCAGTCCGTTGCTTTTGTATTAAAAAAACAAATGCTAGAGTTCCTGTTGAAATGTTACTATTAAGCAGAGTGTAAGGGAAAGTACTTAGAATTTTTTTTGTTATAACATGTATCCAAAACGCAACAATTTCCGCGGAAAGAATGTCCCAAACAGGTTTAATTTTCAATTCTTCTGTTGGAACCTTTGCTGTGAAATACTAAACTTGAAGAGATTTACCACTAAACACCAAAACGCTTTTTTTTAACTGCTCGACGCACGCTTCGCTAACTATGTTAGCATCATCAGGAGATGATTTAATCAGATTAAATCTCTTCAAGTTTAGGTTTAATTTTCTTAACAATAGCAACGTCTATTTTCGCCGTATTTATTTCGATTCATCGGGATTCAGTTTCTGTTGCATTGAGCTCTTAGGGTATTTGAAAATAAAATGCAATATTTTTATAGGCACTTATTCCATACGTTGCTGCATAAATTTATTTTGTTACAAAAATAAGGAAAACTTAATAAAAAAAAAAGGGAAACATTGTCGTTTAATGTCAAAGTTCAAATTATTAACACTATTTTTTCACATCTTAACACGTTTTCACAACGACTCATCTCATGTTAAGAAATACATCATTAATTGTTTTATTAAATTAACTGTCCATGTTCACCATCTCATTCCTGGTAAAGGAAACTTCGTCAATTGATCAAATATTGAAGAAAAAATGTGGATCCGTTGGATTTACCCCTTTACCCTTTGTATATCATAAAGATAAAATAATTGCTGTTTAATAAACAACCTAATGGGAAATTCCAACTGTCGCACAACACTTCGAATAGTTTTGATAGAATCCTCTTCAACAAGAAGTAAAATTTATTTTTCGACTTCAGGACCAATTTCTCGCTGATGTCCACTTTCTTGAAATTTTGGAACCACGCAATCTATTTCCAAAAATCTGAGAAACTTTGACAACTAATTGCCGATCTAGAAGCGCGGTCTTTCTAGGTATTGTTGCCCATAAATGTGCCTAGCGCCTTTGGAATTTTGGAGAGCTTCTCCGTAAACAGGATGCATATCGTGATATTACATTATTAGGGTACAGAATAAATTTTCTGTTTTAAATCGAACTTAAATGTGCGCACTGATATACACTGATATAATTTTTGTCGCTATTTTGGTTGTTATTCGTTAAATCATACCCAGTTAATATTTGCCAAATATACTTTTGCACATATTTACTTAAAAAGTTAATTCTTATTATAGTCTTTCGATTGGTGTTATTTTTAGGTTTTTGATCCTTGTAAGGAACTTTTTTCTTTGAAAGGAGGTGAATAATCGTTGGTTAAAGTTACAAAAGTACCTTCCTTTATACTCTGTATAACATATTTATATAGGGTTTTCCATTAAGGGCGCTCGAACTTTAAATGTAAATAAAACAAGTTGTGTATAAGATCATTAATTTTTTTTTATTTGAAGACTTCGCTGGGCGTATCCAAGAGGTCCATGTTCGAAGACTCGACCGCATAAATCGGGCCCAATATTATTGATGGCATTGGGTCTGTTGACTTTTAAGGCATTAATCATCTAAATAAGCATTCGCATACACCCGTGATTTAACGTAGCCCCACAAGAAAAAGTCTAATGGCTTTAAATCATACGATCTCGGTGGCCAGTTGACGTCGCCGAAACGCGAGATAACAATACCGTCGAATGTGTCGTGCAAAAGATTCATTGTTGCATGTGATGTGTAGCATGTAGCGTCGGCTTGATGGAACCACATGTCGTTGAGATCCATATCTTCCAATTTAGGCCAAAACATTTATTATCATCGACCTGTACCTCTCGCCGGTGATAGTTATGGTGACGCCAACTTCATTTTGGAGGAAGTAGTTTTATGCAGGCATTTGCAAGTGATGGGTCTCATGTGGATTGTTATCTCTCTAAATGCGACAATTTTATTGGTTGACATAGCCATTCATCCAAAAATGGGCTTCGTCGCTGAAGATGATTTTCCGTCTGAAATCAGGGTCCACTTCTAACTGCTCCAGAACCCAGTCAGCAAATGCTCGACGCTGCCTATGTTCCTTCAGTTCCTGACGTCTAGTCCCGACGCAAAATTCACCAAGTTGGGGTCTGCGAAAGGCGAAAGGTTCTTCTACTCTATTTTTAAATTATATCTTGATGATGATAACTTAAATGTAGAAATGTGGTGTAATGGTTAATAAAACGCGGGTCAAGTAATTCCAGTGTGATCTGATTCATTATACGTTTTTTAAATATTTCCTCTTAAGTGTAAAGGCCCGTTTAACGGTTCAACTTTATACCCATAGAGCTTCCATATGGTTAATTTATGCATGATTTATTTTTTTGCAGTTGCGGCTGGAGATGCGCACGTTAATGCCGACTTCTACAATCGAGTGTTGAACAATCATAATGAAAATGTTTGGAATGCTGACTCTTACCACCAGCTGGATTATAACAGTGACTTTGATATATTTGTTTATGCATTAGGTGAGATATTTTATTTTAGACAAAGAACAGACGGAGATGTTGTGTGATTCAACATTGAACATGTGGGTGTACGAAATGAACTTAAGAAGTCCGATTATAAATATAAAATTCAAATTTCTGAGTCAGTTTCAAGTGATATTTCCTTGACATTTACGAATAAGTGCCCGAAATAGCATGAAGATGATAACTGGGTGAATAAAATTGTAATAACTGAAGGCTTATTTGATGTTTACTCAGATGAAGACAGTTATTATGTAAAGATTAGTATTGCTAAAATGTGATACTTATTTAAGGCAGAGCATTTATAATAATAATAAGCAATGTCTGCAATATAGCAAATGTAACATAACAAACATAGAAATAAAAATTGTTCTTAAAAGTTGTGTCATAAAAAAATTTAATTTCTTCATGTTGTCCATTTCCTTTTCTATTAGAAACTATTTAGAATAAATTAAAGTAAAGAATATATACTGCTGATTGTAGTTTGTCTTTAATGTGTGACATATTGACACAAGTTTAAGATACAGGGTATACAAGTACAGGATACAGGATTTTGATACACTTCATTAGATATGATAAATAGAATATAGTTTAGTTTTAGAATTAGATTAAATCATCTGATGATGCTAACATTGTTAGCGAAACGCTCATTAGAAGGTTAAAAAAAGTGATTTGATGTTTGGTGGTGAATCTCTTTGAGTTTAGTGTTTGACACTGAAGGTTCCAATAGAAGAACTGATGAGGAATGGTATTAGATTACAAAGTAAGAATGAAGACTAATGGATTAATAATAGTCGACCCATAAGTAGAGTCATTTTGTTCAATTTTTAAAACCATTTCAATCATATTGTAGTTAAATACATCAAGATTTATTGTTGTATGCTATATGATATGTATTATGTATAGCTTTTAGCCTGCTTATTGTTGAATTTGAAAAAAAAATAGGTGAACCTTCTAAGGATGAAAGAGCAAAGTGTGAATAAGTTCCATTTTAGATATTTTATGCTTTATGAGTTTCAACAGCATAACAATGTTATTAATGCTGTTTGTCCTATTTCTTGGACAGCAGAACATGTCAGTATTGGTTGACAAAAATTTAGAACCGTGATTTCAACATTCTCGGCGGCATAAAGACTGGGAAACATATTGAGTTTGATGAAAATCTGTTGTTGGTTGAAATTGAAGCTACTCCCAAACAAACCATCCAGGAATTAGCCACAAAACAATTCAGCGTATAACCATCTGCAGCCTAGATGAGGTAGAGATCATTTGGATCTCTGGATGTGGATCTTATACAGCAATCCACATACGAAAAAACAATGGTTGTCACTAGAACAACCATCTTTGCCCACTCTTAAACCAGGTGTTCAGAAATTATTCGGTGTGATGTTTTGTTTCCAAAGAAACAAGCACACAAAGCTTGCCTAAAGACCCCCGAGAACTGACAAGAAAACGGAGCTTCTATTTCTACCTCAAGGTTAACGAGGGCAAAACACTTATAGTTTGTAATTCATACTGTGTTCATAGGTAATGTATAAGGACAACATTCAATCAATAAATTGAAACTAAACTTACTTTCTTCATTAAAAGACCTGTATATTCATTTAGTACATATTTCTATATTTTACATTTACAAAATATCTAATAAATTAACAACTAAAGAGATAAATAAGCGATAACAACATTGTAAATTAAATAAAAATAGTAATAATAAATAATCCAGTGAACCCTAGAGTGGTACTCCTATATTTTATCTAATGTATGTTAATCGTGAGATTGAGGATATTTTTTTTTATACTCTATAAAATAAAAGAATCGTATCATTAATAAATTAATTTTTACTCGAAATAAAAACAGTCACATTCTTTTTGGCCAGTACTATAAATTGTCCTATTAATTTTAAATAGGACAGATTTTTTTCCATAATGTCTACGTGCCTTCGTTTCTAAAATTACCGTCTAATGAACTGTCTTCGTTTATCTGCAGTAAACTAAATAAATGCTCTAGTTATATTTCCTTAAGTATTTTACTTATTTGACAGTCATGTAAATTGATTCGTTTATTAATAATAATTAAATCGAAAAAAACAAATTTTATTTAAAAACGCCCATTTTTGCAAATTAAATATACTTGTTTATAATAAAACTGGAAAAAATTGCTGCTAATAGATCAACCAATGTGCTAATCTGTTTTTAAAATGTAACAAAACATAGTTTTTCATAGAATAATCAATATTTTTGACTGTAGCTGTATGTGTATATTAAATATATTTCAAGGAGTTACGTACTCCGCTCACATGAGAACCTCGATGTCAGCATCACCTCAAGAGTAGAGTTACATATTTCGTTCGCATGAGAACCACGATGTCAGCATCACCTTGGGAGTCATCACGCCACCAGATGGTCCCGTGAGAAACGCAACCTAAACGTATTTTTAAGTATAAATATTACCTCCAAATTTAATATTGTTAATTCTTAGTTAAGCTGTTGAGTTTAAAAAACCTATTTTGTAAACCATTTTCGAAATAAAGTTTTTAAAAACAAAGTCTGCCGAAAAAGTTCTTTAAGTGGCGCAGTCGGTAGGATTGCACAAGTGTTTCACGAACGAGCCAATTGAGGACGACACCAAGAGACACAACAGTTGGAGCCAATCCAGCAGTGCAATCAACAGAACCAGAAGCAGACAGCAGCACAGCCGAGAATTCGGGAAGGAAGAAGCAGATCAACAAAGGTTAGTGCCAATTCCTTTTACCCTCCTGACCCTCTGATTAAGGTACTCAGTTGGAATAGTTAGGGAAGTGTATTTCACACAAAAAACCAGTGTATTGAACACATTAGGGTTAGAAATTAGGTTAAGAAAGAGGAACAAAAATATATGACAGAAATTGACGATTTAGTAGCATCATTAGCATTAGCATTTAACGATAACGATTCTAAAATGCAGAAACAAAGTAAACAAACCCCCATTGACTGGGATTTATTCAAATCTAGATTAGAAAATATTAAACCTTTTAATGGTGACAGTAACGTTTTAAATAAATTTGTTACCAAATGCGATAAACTCGTAAATATATATAGGCAATTACAAAGTGAGGAATTAGATGCCCACATTTTCGATTGTATTCAGGAAAAATTAATCGAGAAAGCAGAAGTAATGGTTGGGAATAGAACAGAGCTGACAAATTGGGACGCTCTGAAAGCCGCGTTACAACAATGTTTTTCTGATAGACGCAATACGGACAATTTAGTCCAAGAATTAACACGAGCCAGACCATTCAAAGGTGAACACTTAATAAGTTTCGGAACCAGACTTCAACTTCTTCGAAGTAATGTTGCTCAGAGAATTAGTAACGATTTAAATTTGAGTGAACAACAGAAAATTTGCCACATTACTTACTATGAGAAAACGGCGTTAAATACATTCATAGCAGGTTGTACGGGAACCCTGAAAAATAACATGCATTTGAAAAAACTCGACACATTGGAAGATGCAATGGCTTATGTCGTTGAATTTGAAAATTTCGAAAAATTATATGGGAACCTAAACGCAACTGAAAAATACAGTAATAATCAATTTGCACCGAAACCAACAAATTTTTCAAATTATCCAAAATTCTCAAACAATCAAAATTATTCTAATCAAAACCCTTTCAATCAAAATCAATTTAATCAGAATGCTTTTAACCGAAACCCAAATTTTAATCAACAACAATATTCGACAATGGCAAAACCATTTCAATGGCCATCACAACCAATAAATGTGCAGCCCAGACAATTCGCACCTCAAAAATTCTTTACAAACCGGGAAGTTTTTGGACCTCCAAAAAATGTGTTTAAGCCCAAGAATATTCCACCTAGTCAAATGAGTAAACCAACACCCATGTCGATTAGTGTACGAAACAGTAACGGATTTAGCAGACAGCCAATCCGTAATCAATTCAACCATTTCCAAAACACATACCCCAATCAAAAACCGAATTTTACTTTCGAAGAACTTCACAACAACGAGTGTGAAGGATATCCGGTTGAAGATTATCAAGATTACTCGTACTACGAACCGAATGAAGAAACTCACCTTGATTATCATGTGAATAACTATGGTGAAGATGAACAACAAAAAAACGAAGAATTTTCAGAGAATGAAAACCTTAAAGAAATTGGAAATTTTACGGAACAAGCCCAGAACGAAGGCCAACCTTGACGGAAATAAACATTTCCTCTAATAACGCTTTACCATATATCGAAATTGGCTATCCTAAAATTAAACTCTTAATAGATACCGGGAGCTCAAGATCAATTTTAAGACCAACTGTCGCAGAAAAATGTTATCCAAACTGTATCTATCGAGCGAATAACATCATCAAAACAGCAATAGGTAGTGAAAACACACAATTTCAGGCAAAAATTCCAGCATTTTCAGAATTTAAACTAGATTATGAGATAGATTTTATTCTTTTTGATTTTCACGACTATTTTGATGGAGTAATCGGTCTAACAGATTTAATTAATATGGGATTGAATATAGATCTTTTAAATAAAAAACTAATTGGACAACAAATCGAAATTCCTTTTAAATACCGAAGACCTTCCGAAACAAATTTTTCTATTACCATAAATCCCAAAGAAAAAACTTTAAAGAAAATTCCAGTTAATATACGAGAAGGAGAAATCATCACCAACAGCGAAAAAATAGATGAATTGAACTTTCCATCCATTCTCTCTTATGCTCACGATGGTTATGCTATAATCGAAATTCATAACCCAACAAATAACTATATAACATTGACTCTCACTGAACCATTTCCTTGTCAATTATTTAAACCGCAAGAATTCGAATGTATGACTTTCGAACAAGTAAATCATAAATGTTCTCAACAAATACCAAGCAAAAAGGCACAGTTAAATCATCTAATACGCACCGAACATATGAACCAAGAAGAAGGAAAAGCAATTACGGCATTGTGCAGAGAATTTGAAGATATATTTTACCAACCAGGAGACAAATTAACATTTACATCGAAAATTAAACACGAAATAAAAACCACAGATAATATACCAGTGTACACAAAGACATACAGATACCCATACATTCACAAGAATGAAGTGTGCAAACAAATCAGCGAAATGTTAGAAAAGGGAATAATACGACCATCATC
Organism: Cosmopolites sordidus; assembly: GCA_031761425.1. Lineage (NCBI taxonomy): Eukaryota > Metazoa > Arthropoda > Insecta > Coleoptera > Curculionidae > Cosmopolites > Cosmopolites sordidus. The sequence goes on along the minus strand of JARFXV010000409.1, from coordinate 1,196,486 downwards.
CAGTCCATGGTCATCACCGATATGGATCGTCCCTAAGAAGATGGACGCTTCGGAAAGACAAAAATGGAGAGTAGTAGTTGATTATAGAAAAATCAATGAAAAGACAATTTCGGACCGCTACCCTATTCCAAATATAACCGATATATTGGACAAATTAGGACGAGCCCAGTACTTTTCAACATTGGACCTAGCGTCTGGTTTTCACCAGATTGAGGTAGAAAAAGACTCCATAGAAAAAACGGCGTTCACAGTTGAAAATGGACATTATGAATTTTTAAGGATGCCATTCGGTCTGAAAAATGCTCCATCTACGTTCCAAAGAATAATGGACGAAGTCTTAAAAGAGCTACAGAACAAGATTTGTATGGTATTTATGGACGACATAATAGTAGTGAGCACAGGCTTAACGGAACATATTCAGAACCTTAAACTCATCTTTAAGAAATTGCGAGAAGCTAATTTAAAAATACAAATTGACAAGTGCGAATTTCTACGAAAGGAAGTTGAATTTCTAGGTCATATTGTGACACCTGAAGGAGTCCGACCTAATAAAAAGAAAATAGTTGCTATACAAAAATATCCCATTCCAAGAACGCAAAAGGAAATCAAAGCATTTTTAGGCTTGTTAGGCTATTACCGTAGGTTTATTAAGAATTTTGCCAAAATCACTAAACCGATGACTCTATGTTTAAAGAAAGGAAATAAAGTCGAACACACACAAGAATTCGTAGAATGTTTTAACACCTGTAAGAATCTATTAATTTCAGAACCAGTCTTAGCATATCCGGATTTCTCTAAAACCTTCGAACTGACTACGGATGCATCGAATTATGCAATTTCGGGAATTTTATCTCAAGATGGTCACCCAATTTGCTATGCATCCAGAACTCTAAACCCCGCCGAAATCAATTATTCAACAACAGAAAAAGAATTATTGGCTATTGTGTGGAGTTGTAAATATTACAGACCCTATTTATATGGCGCAAAATTTGTGATATACACCGATCACAAACCTTTACAATGGTTAATGTCGCTAAAAGAACCAAATTCTCGTTTAGTACGATGGCGACTAAAATTAGCAGAATTTGAATACGAAATTAGATATAAAAAAGGGAAAAACAACCAAGCAGCTGATGCTCTATCCAGGAATGTAGCAGAAGTCAATGCAGCAGAAACCGAATCAGTTTGTAATAATGCAGGCGACGCTGATGATATAATAAAAGAATTTCTATTAACACCTAGCGAATTACCAAACGTAGATCAAGTTACAATTGATGAAGTTATTCCACCGAAAATAAATATTATTTCGGACATTCAAATTAAACCACCAACTATTCATGAGAATAATAAAGAAGGAGTTGAAACAGTACACTCTTCAGCTGAAGATCCCATTTGCGGAATGCCAATAACTGAAAGAGCCATAAACATGTATAAAAATCAAATAATTGTCACAAGTGGAGATATAACCAAATTTCAACTAAGACAAGAACGAGTGTTCGAAAACAGCAGATTTTACTTAACTATTTCAAGTAGAGATCCAACATTCAGTATAGTCACGTTCCTTAAAGAATATGTAAAACCGAAACAATTATACGCTATATACTTTAATAACCAAGAATGCGCACGTCAGTTTGCAATCACTTTGCAAAACCTTTTTAAAAACTCATCTTACAAGATATTACAATGCTCAACGTTCTTAGAAGATATACGAACAAGAGATGAGCAACAGGAAAAACTTACTCTACACCACACCACCAAAACATGCCACAGAGGTATGAATGAAATGAAAGCAGCATTCAGTACAAGATTTTATTGGCCAAAGATGTCAGATGATATTGAAAATTTCATTAATAATTGCGAGATATGCCAAAGAAACAAATATGATCGAAATCCACCCGTAATTAAATTTAATTTAACACCTACAGCATCAAGACCTTTCGAGCACATACACGTGGATACTTTTAGAATAAATTACGACGCCTTTGTAACAATTTTAGATTCATTCTCAAGATATGGACAAGCCTACCCACTCCGTAGTATTACAGGTACCGAAGTAGTAGAAAATTTGTATACATTCGTAACACATCACGGTCTTCCATTAAAAATAACCGCAGATCAAGGAACAGAATTCAAAAATAAAGACCTCGAAGATTTCTGTAAATTGTATAGAATTGAACTACACTATACAACCGCGAAAAACAGTAATTCGAACTCACCCGTTGAACGTTTTCATTCGACCATAATTGAAAGTTTTCGTTGTTTACGAGAAGAAAACAAAGACATGACAATACAGCAGTTGATGAGAAGAGCTGTAATGGGTTATAATAATTCAATACAAAGCGTGACCAAACTTACGCCCTTCGAAATAACAACAGGACACGTAAATACTATAAACCCTTTTGATCTAAACGACAACGCTATCATATCTAGCTATGTACAATCACATAAAGAAACATCGAACAAGCTATATGAGAAAGTAAAGAGAATAAATGAAGAAACCAAACAAAATGTAATATTGAAAATAAACGAAACTAGACAAGAACCTCCTGACTTTCAAGATCAAAAGATCGCCTACGTGAAAACGAAATATAGAAGCAAAGACAAACCAAAATTTAAAAAGGTACCAATGATTGATGAAACTGATACCAAAATAATAACAGACAAAACTTCATATCATAAAAGTACCCTCAGAAAACCTAAACCTAATGGAGGAAAATCTTTTCAGGATGAAGCAGGAAACAGCGACGATCCTGTTATACCTGGTCCTGCAGATCCACCTGACAAACGGGTCTGACATTCAAATCACCACGCTGGAGAACCCCATATTACCTATCCAACTGGGAAATTCCAGACTTATTTATAATAGACATACATTTATTCATTACGTAGATTTAAGACATTTAATCGATAAACTAAGTAATATTAAGGCTTATTTTCTTAAACTCAAGGAAAGTTTATTACCAGTAAATGCATCGAATAATATCTCTTATCATGCACTAGCGCAAAACCTACTCCTCAGAACCGAATACTTAATAGAAATTGCAACAAATAAAATCGAAAATTTACACCCTCACATTAGAAATAAACGAGGTTTTATTGATGGAATTGGAAAGATTAATAAATGGTTATTCGGAACCCTAGATTCAGATGACGGTAAACGATATGATGAAGCAATAGCAATTTTAGAGTCCAATCAGAAAACCATAGTTGACGAATTAAAATTACAGATTTCATTATCAAAAAATCTAATCGATAATTACAACGAAACTGTGGCAACTCTAAGTAAAAATCAAGAGTCACTGCAATCAAGTTTATATACATTACTCTCACCAGTTCAACAAACTATCAATAACATACAAGATTATCTAAGTTTCCAAGGAATTACAACGCAATTAAATTTAGATTGTCAAAATCTAATAATGTTTCTTGATAATTTGGAAGACGCTATTATGTTTACCAAAGTAAACGCTCTACATAGCAGCATACTGTCAAATTTAGAATTAAAAAATATGTTAAACTATTTAAAGAATATCTATAACAATTCGGAAATTCCAACATTCAAAAATTTATTGTCATACTATCAATTTTTTGGAATTCAAGTAGAATTTTTAGAAAGCAAAGTAATATTTGCCATACATGTACCGATACTGAGGCCTGAAACCCTTACCTTCTATCACATCTACCCAATTATCCAAAATCGAACCATCTTTATACCAAAATACCCTTATTTGGCACAAACCCCTATGAGAAGACAATTTATTGCTAATTCATGTCCAATTATCGAGAAAATACATTTCTGCATGGAAGAATTCCTACCCGATGACCAATGTGTGAACAGTCTAATAGCAGGACATCAAACTGGAAATTGTCCGACAATCGAAATTAATATTGAGGAACCAGTGACAGAGCAGATTACCAGAGAACTAGTTTTAATCTTACCCACCAAACCAGAAACAATGATTGCCAAATGCAACACCGATCAATATTTCGAAATATCGAAATCTTCACTAATTAAAATCCCAGAAGATTGCGAAGTTCAAATTAAGGAAAAGAAATTTCTAAATGACTTAAAGATTCAGAGAGGAAAACCAATTATCCTACCCGAAATAAAATGGTCAAAGTTAGATGGAACGAAAACTTCGATTACCTCGAACATTACCAAAATCAATATTGACGAAATATACCATCTGAAGAATATGGCAAATCAATTGAAGCCGATAAACCTCGATAACACTAATCATCGACAAACCACAAATTATATTGTTTTAGGTATTTGCATTGTCCTAACCATACTTGTAGTGATGATGCAAAGGGAAAAGTTGTATTCCTATTGGCAAGCTGTCAGAAGAAGGTCCAAGAAAAGCCACCCCCAGAGTAAAGTGGATTCGGAAAAACGTACCGTTGTTTTCGAATCTTAAGGAGGGAGGAGTTACGTACTCCGCTCACATGAGAACCTCGATGTCAGCATCACCTCAAGAGTAGAGTTACATATTTCGTTCGCATGAGAACCACGATGTCAGCATCACCTTGGGAGTCATCACGCCACCAGATGGTCCCGTGAGAAACGCAACCTAAACGTATTTTTAAGTATAAATATTACCTCCAAATTTAATATTGTTAATTCTTAGTTAAGCTGTTGAGTTTAAAAAACCTATTTTGTAAACCATTTTCGAAATAAAGTTTTTAAAAACAAAGTCTGCCGAAAAAGTTCTTTAAGTAAGGCATTAAACTATCGATATAAATAAAAATTTTATAGTTTGATACATAAAAAATATCGTATTAACAATCGGCAATCTCCGCTGATCAAAATTCGCAAGTCCTATTGGTTCGTTTAGGGCAAAGCCTACATTGTTCCTGTCTTCGGTCTCACTTGCGAGTTGAAAGTCATTTCGGAAGGTGACTCCGTCGTCTGCTCGCAAGATTTTCCGATATTTTCCTCAGTAAATTGAAAAGATTTGTAATATTTTTCGTGTTCGTTGTGTTGTGCATCGCTTGGACCTCAAACGGGTAAGTAATTAGTTTACGTTTGTAGATATTAACTGTGTTACAAGATTTTCGTTTTTTGTTGGATATTTTTTATTAACAAATATGGCGACGACGAACAGTCCCGAATCTGACTGTTCGGCAGGCATCACCTGCGCAGGTACAGTCTTCTTTTTTCCATCGTGGCTACTTGCCTAAGATTTCAATTGTCAATATCCATATAAAAAAGTGTTTATTTTTTTGAATAGAACGAAAATATATTTTTTCATAATACGGTTTACGACTTTCTAAAGGAATATTCGATGATTTTATTAGATCTTTACCTATATTAGATCTTTAACTATTTAGTAGTGTTTCAGTTTTATGCTAAGTTAATTTATGATAACTTTTTTTTAATATGTTATTTACTATACACTATATTTTAAAGTTTAGGTAACAGAATGACAGAAATTGCTTCTTTTGAAAATTTGTACGTAATATTGATAAATTCGAATTTTAAAAGCACATAAGTTATCCTATAATTTTTTTAAAAACTCTTATAACTTACAGTAAGTAAAAAATTCTTTGTAGATTATGTATCTTACAATTTTTAGATTTTTACAACATAACCTTTTTTTTTAAATTTTCGACACTTTTCATTTCGTAAACAGTTTGACAAAATATGATTTTTAAGAATTTTTTGCTTGCAAAAAACGGTCTAAATTTTGTATTTGTTTTTAATAAAATGAGATCAGACCTGAACCTAAGTTTTTCGGCACTTGGATGCAAATTTTCTCTCAAAACGAAAACATATTAGTCCATGATTACTTCTATAAATTAAACAGTTTTTTCCAAAGCCAGAAGTCATACAACGTCAGAAATCATTATGTTAATAAGATTTTTTTTGTGTATAATTTCTACGTCTTAAAATTACCATCTAATAAAATGTTTTTCATCTGCAGTAAACTAAACACATTTTCTAGTTATATTTCCTCAGTATTTGCTTCTGTTATAGTCATATAAATTGATTTGTTTATATATTGTAGTTTAATTGAAAAAAAAACAACACTTAGTATTTAAAAATGTTCATTTTTTGTAAATTGAATAAGGAATAAGAGAATGTCAGAATTAATAAGAACTTTGTTGATTGAATAGATTTTCATAGAATGCTTATTACCTTTGGTTGTACCTGTATATTAAATATATTGCAATGCATTAGACTATCTGTATGTATGTACATCGTACGATTGTACATGTACAATTATTAGGTTTATACAAATAAAAGAGTAAACTTTCATTGATATAACCTTTTTTTTTTATTCTTAACATTTTTTCACCAGAACAAAGATTTGTTGTTTTATAAACAATTTGACAAAACACAATTTTTAAAGATTTAACATGCAAATAAGATCTATACACTGGCTTTTATAATTATATTTACTTTTTCTTGATAATATTAGTTATGTTTAATGCTCTATAGGCCCGGCATTGTTTTTATTAACTTCACAGAGTAAACTAAATTTGGTGTGATATTAGCATCCAGTAGAGACCATTTTTCTTTGTAATTGTTTTATCTTTTATGAGGCTTCCTTCAATTTTCCGCAGAGATATTGGATCTAAGTCCGGTGATTATGGTGGTTCTTAAGTATCTTGGGATATTATGGAGTAACCATTCTTCCACTTGCTCGGTGTTGTGGCTCATTGTCTTGTTGGGAAATAAAATCTAACTTGAGTCGTAGTTTTTCGGCTTTTGGATACAAATTTTCTCTCAAAATGTCTTTGAAGATATGTTTATCCATGATTCCTTCTATAAATTTAAGATTTCGAATGCTAGAAGAACTGATATGGCCCCATACCCTAACTCCTCCACATCCATGCTTGAAAGAAGGGCATCATTAGCTCATTTTTTTCCCAGACCTTCAAATTACCGTCAGCTCTAAAAACATTAAATTTGCATTGGTCTCTGAAAATCACACGTTCCCAAAAGTTCTTGTAGAGCTGTTGATTTTTGGTATGTATGATGCGCGTTGTACGACGTTCATAATGTTTCTTTGGACGTTCTGATCTGGATTTACCTGAAATAAGCCCGGTCTCTTCATATCTGTTTGCAATATTTGAAACATTTTGAAAATATTCGACAGTTGAATGATTTTTATGAATTATTTTTCTGATTTCTCAGAGTGACATTTCGTCTTCTACGAACTTCCTTGTTTTCTAATACATTTCCATTGTGGATAATAGAACGAAAATTTGTTTGTTCACATGCAGTTACAAAGATAAACTGTCATAGATAAAGTGTAAGAGCTTTAATGTGTATGTCTTTCTTTATTGAAAATAATAAACAAGATTGTGTACACAAACTTGTTTTGCCTAGAGAAACAAGATAAATGCCCAGTCCTTCTATTTATCATTTTCCTTGCTTGTAGTTTTATGTTATGGTCCATTGTTGATCATTATAATGTTATTGGCATTTTATCATCTTTTTAATTTAAAAAAAGGTCTCCCATTAAAATTTGACCAGGTGTCCACAGACTTTTTTTACTAACTTATGTATATTGGAAATTCTGAGACATAGTGACAGTGGGTCATATAAGACACAATCTTTGATTATTCGAAACAGACATTTATGGATATTATGGAGTAATCATTCTTCCACTTGCTCGGTGTTGTGGCTCATTGTCTTGTTGGGAAATGAAATCTAACTTGAGTCGTAGTTTTTCGGCTTTTGGATACAAATTTTCTCTCAAAATGTCTTTGAAGATACGTTTATCCATGATTCCTTCTATAAATTTAAGATTTCGAATGCCAGAAGAACTGATATAGCCCCATACCCTAACTCCTCCACATCCATGCTTGAAAGAAGAGCATCATTAGCTCATTTTTTTCCCAGACCTTCAAATTACCGTCAGCTCTAAAAACATTAAATTTGCATTGGTCTCTGAAAATCACACGTTCCCAAAAGTTCTTGTAGAGCTGTTGATTTTTGATATGTATGATGCGCGTTGTACGACGTTCATAATGTTTCTTTGGACGTTCTGATCTGGATTTACCTGAAATAAGCCCGGTCTCTTCATATCTGTTTGAAATATTTGAAACATTTTGAAAATATTCGACAGTTGAATGATTTTTATGAATTATTTTTCTGATTTCTCAGAGTGACATTTCGTCTTCTACGAACTTTCTTGTTTTCAAATACATTTCCATTGTAGATAATAGAACGAAAATTTGTTTGTTCACATGCAGTTACAAAGATAAACTGTCATAGATAAAGTGTAAGAGCTTTAATGTGTATGTCTTTCTTTATTGAAAATAATAAACAAGATTGTGTACACAAACTTGTTTTGCCTAGAGAAACAAGATAAATGCCCAGTCCTTCTATTTATCATTTTCCTTGCTTGTAGTTTTATGTTATGGTCCATTGTTGATCATTATAATGTTATTGGCATTTTATCATCTTTTTAATTTAAAAAAAGGTCTCCCATTAAAATTTGACCAGGTGTCCACAGACTTTTTTTACTAACTTATGTATATTGGAAATTCTGAGACATAGTGACAGTGGGTCATATAAAACACAATCTTTGATTATTCGAAACAGACATTTCGCGTTTCATTTTTATTATACATTTAATGACACTTAACATGTTGACATTTTAATGTTACCACTGTATAAAAATATAAATTCAGTCATAATTTTTGATAATTTCCTAACCGCAGCAAAAATTTTAAATGCTCCATACCTAATAATTTTACAAATTTCTGTGCACTATAGAAGCTTTTTGTTAAAATTATATCATTTATCGGTGTAAAGCTATTTAACATCTACATAATTACTTTATTACCTCTAATAAAATGATGTACTAGGCTAATTGAAAAGTTCTCGAAGCGGAAATGATAAAAAAAGCTTATAAAATAAGCAAAGATTAATATCTAAATACTTCCACTATATTTAAAATTGTATGTAAAACAATTGTTTCAACAAACAGTACCTTTTTCAAAAAATGTCAAAAAAAATTGAAAAGGGCACTGTGTGTCGAAACAATTGTTTTACATACAATTTTAAATATAGTGGAAATTTTTAGATATTAATATTTGCTTATTTACTTAAAATTAATTTCCATCAAGTATCGGCTACCTCAGTTAAACAAGTTTATAGTTGAAAAATTACTATTCTTCCGTATATTCTGTCTTAAGGTCAATATATTTTTTCCAGGGGTTCTCCAATTGTTTTATTCAATTTCTTCAATTTCAAGTGATTTTCTGGAAGTCCTTCAAAATACTCATCTACGTCTGCTATAACTTATTCATTTGATGAAAAACGTTTGCCACGTAAGAATTTTTTGAGGTTTAGGAAAACATGAAAGTCAGAGAGGACCAGGTCTAGTGAATATGGTGAATGCTCTAACAATTCGTAGTGTAACTCCTTCAATTTGGCCATTGCAAGAACACCACTGTGAGCCGGTGCATTGTTTTGATGAAAAATAATTTTTTTTCTGTGCTAAACCATGTCTTTTCTCACGAATTTTTGAATCCATTTGATCCAAAAAGTTTAAGTAATAATGTCCTGTTATTGTTTTACCGGTTTAAAGGCAATCAGTTAAAATGCTTTTTTCATCCCAAAAAATTGATGACATAACCTCTAACAACCGGGCTCGGTCCACTCTGCGGTTTGTTGTCGCAGTTCAGGATCATCGTGGTAAACTCAAGTCTCATCCCTAGTGACGAAACGGCGTTTAAAATCTACTTTATTCTTTCGAAAAAGATCCAAATTTAGGTTAGAAAGTTTTACTCGAAGTCGTTTTTGATTAGGATTTAACAAATGCAGCACTCATCTTGCACAAAGCTTTCTCAAGCCCAATTCCTTTTTCAAAATATGAAACACCTCTTCAGTTGAGATGTCCATGGCCTTAGCAATTTCACTCAAAATCAATTGTCTGTCATCCGTAACATTATCATGTATAGAATTAATTATTTGTTCAGTAGTTTTACTTATTGGACATCCAGAACGAGGATCATCATCCAGGCTTTTACAACCACGTTTAAACTCATCTGCCCGCTTACAAACTATTGTTTTTGAAGGAGCAGACTTCCCTAATACATTTACCATTTCACTATGAATTTCCATTGCCTTTAAACCTTTTTTTTTACAAAGAATATAATCAATGCAGATTTTCAATATTTTCCATTTAAAAAAATGTCACTGATACGTTTATTTTAAGCTGCTGTTCTTGTACGAATGAATTGACTGATCGACTTGAAACTTTACATATGTTCATATGAAGGAGGAAACTTCAAAATCTAGTAGATTATACAGGGTGTCCAATAGTGCAATAGTGCAATCTTGATAATGGCTGGAGATAGAGAAAAAATTTAAGTATAAGAGTTCTACAACTAAATAACCTTCATAATTTTAAATTAATTTTATTTATATAGGGTATCTCACAAAACCGTGGCGGGGTATTGTTTTGTTTTTTCTTATCAAACATCCTATATGTTTATCCATTTTTGCATTCTGCTATTGATTCTAACCTTATTTCGTGAAACATGTATTATACCTAAACCCAATGGTTTTACCGATATCCGCATTTTGTAAAAAATATCGGAGTTGCAGACTCTATTTTGCAGTATCATATATAATTTATTTTTTGATGTATGGTTATCATTTTTGGTAAGAATATTAGTGAAACTATGACTTAACTTTTAATGCAAACAAAATTTGTCTACGTTATACAACATTGCCCGGATAACTGAGATAAATGGAAAAAATTCAAAACATTATGTCTAGTTTTTTTAAATAGAATGTCTAATATTTTTTCATTTTACAATATTCCTAAGACAAATTACTTTTATTATTGTTAAACATGTCCTATGCCTATCTGTAATAATTTCTGTATGAATTTAGGTCATGTTTTAATTTTATCACGTTTTAATATTTGATTAGAAAGCAATTATTATAGAGCAACAAAACTTATTGTGATAGTAAACAAAACGTCATAAATATTTAATTTTTAGTAAGATAGTTTAAATCGGTGGCGGCTCGTGAGGGAGGGCTGTGATAAAGGCTCCAGCCTTTATCACAGTAAACAATTTTTCAGAGCAAAACACCATATTTTATTTCCGTTCAGTTTCTTTCCCTTAACTTATTTTCCTGGTGCACCTCCTGTATAGGATTTCAATAGCAGGAAAAGTCAAAAAGGAGGAAGGAGAAAGCAAAAAAATCTTTAGCAGCATTATTTTTTCCACGCCCTCCCACTTTAAAAACCCACGAGCTGCCACTGGTTTAAGTACAAACATTTATAAAGAAGAAGTCACTACAACCATTTAATTAAATGTTCAATATATCTACCATTTTGTGCAATACAAACTTTAAGCCTATGTTCAAAAGAACTATTGACTCTAATGAGCATTGTCTCATTAATATTCATAAACACGTTTCTTATTTCAATTATTCTATTGGAACCTTTGATGTGAAACACTAAACTTGAAGAGATTTACCACTAAACACCAAATCACTTTTTTTTTATTGAACTACTTGACGCACGTTTCGCTAACCATGTTAGCATCATCAGGAGATAATTAAATCTAAGATAAGATCTTTAATCTAATCTAGATTCAATCTCTAAATAGATTAAAGATCTTATCTTAGATTAAATCATCCCCTGATGATGCTAACATGGTTAGCGAAACGTGCGTCGAGCAGTTCAATAAAAAAAGTGATTTGGTGTTTAGTTGTAAATCTCTTCAAGTTTAACGCTTCTTATTGTAATTTGTATGTCCTCTATTATGGTGGGTGGCATTTTATAAACTTATTCTTTAACAAAATCCCATAAGAAAAAATCCAAATATTGTCTAACCTGCCTGCTAAAATGTGTAATAATCCGTATCATATACAAACGAATTGTTTATGATACGGATGAAATTTATATTTCCTAGTTATTCTGTTCGCTGTGGATTTTTTAACGCCTACCTCCTTTTCTATCTGCCTGCATGAAATATGCGGTTTTTAAATTACAGCTTGAAGAACTAAATATTCGTTTTCTTCATTCATAGCTCTTTTCTGCCTTTCCAATTTTTTTTTAGTAATCGGCACATCCAGTCAAATCGCTCTTTTTCAGTCGTATAAACGCTAATGCAACCTTTGCTCAAAAATTCTATTTACTAAAAAAGAGTTTTGAACACTTGCACCCAAAACGTAGATCATGTTTATCAATTCCTACAAAAATTCATTCTCGTTCTACTCTCTATTCTAATAAACACCGTACTACACAATTTGACAGTTCACAAACTCCAAATAATTGTCTAGAGTGTCTTAGGCCATCTGCGTGCATTAAGTTGTAATTTGATATTCACATTTCTTTTCGATAGGCAAAATAATAGATCGTAAAAATATTTTTTCCTATTTAATTATGAAAGAAGTACATTATTTTTTTGTGTATCATATAAAAACTGTTTAAAAGCTATTCTAGAACAATATTTAACATTTGAATTCAATTTTATGACATTATTACTAAAACCTCCATTAAAGCGAATTGCATTAAAAACAAAAATGTAAAAACCTCGGAAATTATGACAGATAGGTATAGGACGTGTTTAAGAAGAATATAAGTATTTTATCTTAGGAATATTGTAAAATGAAAAATATTAGACATTCCATTTCAAAAAACTGAGATATGATATTTGGATTTTTTTTAAATTTATCTCAGTTATCCTGGATACCCTGTATAACGTAGACAAATTTTGTTTGCTTTAAAAATTAAGTCATAGTTTCAAAAAATGGAACCATTATATATAGATATCAACCTATATCGCACTATTGGGACACCCTGTATAGTTCATTTACTGCTCTATAGGTATCGCTCCGCGAACTTTTCCATTACCCTAGTATAATATCAGTGTGTTGAGATCTCTTATAAAATACTGGGTTTACAGATAATTTATAGGTACTTTATCTTTATACAGAGCAATTATATTGGAACCTTCGGAGTGAATCATTAATCTCGAGAAAATTTATCACTAAAACCAAATTACTTGTTTTTGAGTTTTCGCACGTTTCAGTAACCGTGGTAATATTATCATATTTTATTATATTATATTTTTTATATCTGGTTAAATCCATATTAAGACAATATTTAGAAAAATGTGAACATTAAGGTAGTCTACAAGCCATACAATACATTAAGAGAAGTCCTGGGTAATCCAAACAATAAAGTAGATCAACATGAAAAATCGATTTTAAAAGTAGTTGATTAGAAGATTGTGATCGATAGGTATATTGGGTAAACTAAAGATCCCTTCGTTGAGGAAATTGTTCGCATCTTTGCAGCTCCTAAATTATGTGTTACTATGAAAGGTATTTTCATAATTACTATTGTACTATGTGTATATATCCTACTATTATTAGAGCGTCCCTATATTGTCAATAAACATTCACTAGAGCGTCTAGGTGTATAAAGCGTCAGTATACGCTCTATGTATATCTCCCATGTAAAAATTTGTCAGGTGGTTTCTAACGGTCAACTGAACATACTGTCAATTTCAGAAAGATGGCTTAAGATGGATTTATATCAAAAATAAACCTCCTGGCGTATATTTTTAGTTCACAGCATTAGCTGCATGGTCTGCCGTATATACGTTTATGTCATGCATGTTTTCGCGTTTAGAGCGTCAGTATGAATTGGTAACACCATAATGCCTTAGAGCGACGCTCTATACACAAATATATGACTTTTTACGATATACGATGTCTTTGAGGTTAATTTCTTCGCAATTCTGTGCATTCGTTTCTTGAGTAAATATATCTGCAAAATTGTGTTACTGATACTGTTATATCTTATATTGCGTTACTGATACTAAGTTATAGGTGACCGGATTTTTAAAGGATTTTGCCCGGAATAAGTTGGTTAATATATGTATATTCGATGAAATAGTTAAGGTATTTGAAAACTATTTTAGTACAATGTTTGTCCGGTAAATTCGAAGAGGTCCTGCTCTTCTAATTTACCTCGTTGGTTTTGCAATATGTCTCTTTCGGCAGTACCTTGTAAACTGCAAATTGGCGATATCACTTCGTTAGGTCATATTTCAAGAGATTATGAAGCAAACAACATAATATCAAATAATCATATAGTTAATCATGATCTAGAAGAAAGTTATGGGAAAGATTATTCAAAAAAAGTAAATATGACAAGACATCAACATTAGCCATTATGAAGATTCAATCCGTTTGTCGCCCAATCAACAAAGTGTTCAGTAAAATAGATGTATTTTAAAACCGTTTACTTACGGTTTGTATATGATGACTATAAAATACGTATACAATGTACGCGGTGTTTAATGAATTAGGCTTTGCAAATTACTGGAGACAAATTTTCAAGTAGATATCTTGTTTCGTTCAAAGTTTATTATTTTAATATGTAGTGATGTTTTCATTTATAAGAGATTCATAAAAATGAAATAGAAACTGTATCTCTGTTATAAAGAATGCATATTAATATGACCATGTATTGCGCTATTCTACTTTTTCATATCAAGCAAGTAAAGACAAGTCTCGGGATTTTTACTTTGGAAAAAATATGTGAACAAGCATGTGATGCGGAAACCCAAAGGGCAATCGCTATCAAAGATATTTATTTTGTCCAAAATGTATGTTTTTTCGGCTCGGTATTTAATACAGATTCAGAAAACTTGTTTTTGGGAAGATTTGCGGCGATTGATTATATATGGGTCTGTTACTTGCAACCAGAGTCAAAAATACGAATAATTTTTCCACTGACAGGATAATGTTGATACATTTTTAGTGTGAAAAGGTCATTTTTATTGGGGACTAAAATGCATTTTGTTTCTTCAGAATAATTACCCAGTTCGTAAGAGCTGTATTTTAATGGACACCATCCACACCGCCCGTTTCTATACTTTGAACAGCCGTCCTCACTTCAATTATAAATTGCGACGACCATTTCAAAACAAACTAGAGCAGCAATACCTAGGATTGCATATCCGCCAACCAATCCGTAGATTACCTTGGACAGATTTTTCGTTATTACTCGTGATGGTGGCAATGTAACTTTTGAAACTATTTCTTTATTTGTAATACATAAACTACTTACTACCTTTGTTTGTACTCTCAAAGATGTCAAGAACGTGAGTGATGGATGGTTGGTGATAGTAACTGTTGACTTTGAAAAAATTTCCAACAAATGCTCCTCTCTCAAGTTTCTAGGAGATTTCTCTTTCAGTTCTAACCTACATATAACGCACCAATATAGTAAGTTATATAAAAGTTATAGTAAAGTGCATTGTGCTTTTCATCAAACGAGCCTCCTGGTTTACTCTTATAGAGTCTCTATCCCCTCAGTTTTCAAACTCCGACATTTAGAATAAACTACGCAGATTTCAAAGCAAGCTTGTACATAAACGGTCTCTCTGGATCTCGGCCACTGAATCTCGCACAGGGTCGACATGCTAATGTCACTTTGTTCAACACTTTCTTGCCTCTGTCTCTAGCGAGTCCAACCTCGACTTTAGTTTGATTTGTTTTAGATCCTCATCTGTTGTTCTTATTAATCCCACTGAACATCATTCCTCAATAATTAACCTCTCGTTCTCCCTTTCTGAACTTAATCTTGCTCTCCCTAGATGCAAAAATAGCGCCACAAGCCTGGATAACATTCCAACGCATCTCTACTCATGTTGCCTTTCAAACTAAAAACCTACTACTAATGTACATAATATATAATGATCTCTAGTTTAACAGCCCTTTCCTTTCTGCTTAATCATATTCTAGTTCCTGTTCCTAAATCTGGTAAATCTCAATCTCTGACCTCGAGCTACCGCCACATTTCATTCTCTGATCATGCTAACAAGATCTTTCAGTGAATGGTCCGCATGTTCTCTTAGTTATTAGAGCAACATAATCTATTGAACTACTAACTTGCGATACCTATCAGTATTCTTTCTGTCTTTTCAGATCCACATTAGATCATATTATAGATTTTAATTTAAATATCAAAACGTCTTTCTCTAAGGGCGATCATCTGATCGCTGTCTTTTTGGACATACAGTCTTTCTTCGACACCCTCTAGAGATATGGCATCAAATATCTTCATGTCGATGGCATTAGAGAATACCTCATACTTTATATCAAAAAAATTCTCTGACAGTATATATTCAGTACTCTATCATAATTAACGGTCAGCTCTCCTCATTCCCTTTGAAAAATGGTCCCTCAAGGCTTTGTCCTGAGCTCCACTCTATTTAAAATCGGCATCAACGATATTTCCACATTCTTTTATCATAGAATCATCTATTGGCTCTATGCTGATGATATATTTTTTTACCACTCCTCTGCTAACTCTCGAGTATGTTCAAGGAAACCCAAAATTCCCTCCACTTTCTGTTTAGATGGTCCGTAAGATTAGATTTAGGGGAAATACAAGTGTACTCGCATTTAGGCCGTTACAGTATCAAACTACCCTATTCATAAACCCTTCTTAATAAAACTCATTTGTCTATTATTCAATAGTAGACTCCTTTGGAAAGATAATCTGCTAATTAAAAATCAAAATGATCTAATGATTTTGGGATTATCATGATACTCTCTTATACTTCATGGAACACAGTCTCAAATTAGATATTATTAGATCAACAACTGATTATGAAAGCATAATCTACAATTCAGGATGTTCTTAGGAGCTTTCGACACAAATCCCATTCCCAGCTTAAAATAAAAATGCCCATTTTCTCTAAAATCGAACTACTGAAAATTCCTCAAAACCACAGGTTTAATTCAGTTTATTCTACCCCACCTTAAGTCCCGTAACTTCTCTCTTACATATAGCCTCCAAGGCAACTCTAAACAACACAGTGTTTTTCAGTTGAACTATTTGCGATAAAAAGATACCTCCCTAACATACATTTCCTGCCCCCTATCATCTTTATTTTTACTCTCTAATTCTGTTAGCGCTCGGGCTAGCTTCGATAGAACATCATCCCACATATCTCTATCTACCACTTTCTCCTATTCAGGATCATGGTGCTTCTATTTGCTTCATCTGAGGCCCGGGGCTTAAGGACATTGTTTACGAGCTCCCAGATCATGAGACAAGGCTTGCATCCCCAGATGGCCCACCTTCCAACCTTTGTCTCTCCCCTCTGATCTATCTCATTGCACGGCATAAAGCACAGACTTAGACTCGACCATTACAGGCTTTCACATGAGCACCTTATGTAGGTTGAAACTGTGTACGACTTGCTGATTTTAGAAATAGTCCCTTCCTGAGATTCTATCTCAGGAAGGGGTGAGAAGAAGAACAGAGCTATTGTGCCGTTTTCTAGAACAATAATCACTCATGCATATCTAGTTTATCTAAATTACTCTTCGACTGTTATGTTGCAATATGCAGCACTTTATTTATTTAATCCTAGGTATTTCTTTCTATTATATTTTTCTATTCTTCTAATCTTGTTTATGTGCATATGTTTTATTATTTCGTCATCCAGTCCATTTCCATCATCCTCTACTTATTGTATATCCCAATGTTCTGTTTATACTATTTTATTTATTAATATTTTCTATTTATTATATTTTTATTTTCCTCTGATCTTATACGTTGTCAAAAGCTTATGTACATATGTTCAATTATTTTGCCATACACTCCACTTCCGTCACCTTGAACTTGGTTCCTTACTGCGTGCTTTGTCCCCATTATAATTGACATCATCCCCTCTTTGTATTGTCTAAATGATTGTGGCGTATTCATATATTTTTTTCTCTTTTTAGTGGTTTTCACCATAATCTAAAACTCAAAAAAATCAAAACGAAGACAAATTTTGTGTGTGAAAAGTGATTCTTTATCTAACTTTAAATATATGATTCTCTAAAAATAATTTATTAATAACGGCAACACCGCAGGACGCTCTAATGTCGTCCAAGTGAAAACTTATACAATTTTTTGACGCTCTAATGACGGTAAAATAAACAGACACATGTATGTTGTGACGCTGTAATGATAGGCAAGTGAAATGACGCTCGAATGATGGTCAAGTGAACAGACATGTTTTTTATTTAAAATAACGCACATGGCAGATATAGACCACTGACGCTCTAAGGATAGTAAGATGTAATATATATATATATATATATATATATATATATATATATATATATATATATATATATATATATATATATATAGATAGATATGAAGGCCTCTTCAGCATGCTTCCTACTTTCACGGTCCTGGGCTTTTATTTGCCAGTCGGGTCCTGTATACTTAACGATGTTATCAGTCTATCGTGCGTCCGGTCTTCTTCACTTTGCTATATGCCCTGCCCATCTCCATTTCAATTGCTTTACTCTTCCAATGATGTCACTTTGGTTTGTTCCCTGATCCATGCGCAAAGCTTTCTGTCTCGTCTTGTAATGCCAAGCATACATCTTTCCATTCCCCTCTGTGCTACCCGAAGTTTTTGAATTGATTGCGATGTGAGTGTCCAAGTTTCAATTCCGTATGTCATAACGGCTAGGACGCACTGATCGAGGACTTTTATTTCAGGCAAAGTGGGAGTCTGCTCTTAAACACTATATTGAGCATGCCAAATGCCTGCCAGCCACATTTAACACGCCGTTCCATCTCCCGGGCGTTATCACCCTCGACTGAAATCCTCTGCCCAAGATATATAAACTAGTCTACAATCTCCAAATCCCCTCCTAAAACTGAAAGTCTTCTGTCTTCAGCGAATTTATTGGATATAACCTGACTCTTTTTCAGGTTTAAAAACCAAATGGTTCACCAGCTCTTTGCAGATCCTCTGGATCTTGATACAAGGATTGTTATTTTTGTATCTGTTTTCGTTGCACTTTTTCTATTCCAACTGACGTATCTCCAAAACAAGCCTTTTGAAAGCACATATATATATATATATATATATATATATATATATATATATATATATATATATATATATATATATATATATATATAAAATATATAAAATACCATATTGAAATATAGATAGCTATAGCTAGATATTTAGTAACCAAAATGGTGAGGTAACCATTAAAAAATAATAAATAGGTACATATAAAACCATATCGTCTAGGTCCGTTTACCTACAAAGTTATTTAAATTCTCGGTAAAATTCTTATGACAGAACATAGGTAGTAAATTCGTGTAGGTAATTTATTCGGTAAGTAGTTGGTACCTATCAAATTCTTAGCATTTTTTAAATTAAGAATAAAAATATGTAGGTATATATAACAAAGTAAAACTGACTCTGAATAAAACAATTCAAACGAAAATCTAGATAGCATGTAGTATGTATTAATTGTTATTATGTATTAATTGGATCAGACAGCTTCCTTTCAATATCGTCAAAGGTTATTTCAGAAATATCATCAATTTCTGGAAAAATAAAATACCACGAATCTATATCTACTCATCTTATGTCTTACTTTACCGTATAAACGTCAGTGGCCTTTCCAATAATTTTACCTATAAAATATATTATTTTTTTGTTTTTACTCGATTTCTTTTTGTCCATTTCCTCTATTACTTTTTGTTTTGTGTCAAATTTAACTAAGACAAAGTTTTCAACTTCGATTTCCTTTAAAATTGTTCTTGTATCTTCAGCTGGTTTTTAGTCTTTTTAGTTTAGAGTTGCCATTAGAAGCGGCAACTCTTTTGTTAATAGCGCCTGCAACTTTAATAGCTTTTGACCCGTTTGGTCCTTCACGCATGGCCCCCTCGTTTGCCTCAACAGCATCATCAACTTGGTTTGTGACCTCAGAAAGGTCCAACTTCTTTTGGAATTCGCCAATTTCTGCACTATTTGATACACCATCCATAATCTTTTCTTATAATATTTCTCCAACCTTTATCTGGTTTCCAGATTTTGAACTTCCACGATACAATTTTCCTTTTTCTTTCCAACTCTGCCTTGTCTAAAACTTCACTAATTTCAATCTGGTTTATCACCCCACCAATTTCCACCAGGTTTGAGAATTCACCAAGATCCAGCTCGTTTATCACTTCACCAAATTCAATTTTGTTCACACCCTCATCAATTTCCATAGTACCGTCAATGAAAACATTGTAAGACCCCTCCTGAATAGACAATTCTGTGTTAACTGTATTTATAAATAAAGAATGCTCTGGAGTGCAATTTGTCGACATTTTTGCAATTATAGCAAATTGAATTATGAGCAAAGTTTCTTGCTCTACCCCTTTTGGTATTAAGTCTTCTTTTAATAATTTAAATACTTTTTAAACTCTTTCATATTCTACTTCTTTGAGCTTATTTTGGGTGGCATCAGAAATGTTGAAATTTTCGAATTGGTCAAAAAACTCAACAGCCTCTAAATCCACTTACAATGCTGTTTTTTATGTTTTGATCATTTGAATCAAAAACAGTTTTTAATAGTGAGCAAAAGTTTTGTTTATTTACTATAATGCCAGTTCTCTTACTGTGGATTACCAGCCATTTTTCAAAGGCTTAAACACACGGTTTTCCCAGAACCCATTCTTCAGGCAACGTATTTACTAATTATTTCGGTGGCCGAACGTATGAGAACACCACTAACGGGGAACCTATCTCGCCTGCTGCTGAAAATGTCACCAGCACAATTATGGTTTCCTTTTCATTGCTTAAATTGACAGTATAAACATTTGTACATCCTTTCGGGACGAGAACCCTATCAGAATTAGGGCACATGCTGAATCCTGTCTTAACACCGTTAAAAATTCGACGTGGATCTTGTAACAAATCTCTGCATCCTTTCGCAACTAAAAATTATCTAAGTCTCTAAACCATGATCCTATGAACTCTTCGGTAATGAAGACCCTGCCTTTTCTGGGTTTCGAACCCTGGATGTCTTTTCATAAATAAACTAAAGTATTTCTCACCTGGCATCCCATTGGTAAATGGAGTTTGTCTATCTTTTACGAGCTTTGCTGCTGTTTGAATCACATCTTGTTTTTCCCTGGGAAACTCAAGTCTCCCCACTGTTAAAACCCAATAGAATTATAATAAAAAGAAAATCTTGATTTACGAATGGTCCAAGGTACCAAGGTTGTAAAATCCAGTCCAGTGGTTGGCCACCAGAAATAATCGTAATTATTTTTTCTTTTCAACTAAAAACTGTTTTACCTCATAATAAGTGTTATTCTTAATGATAAACCAATTCTACAATTAAACATTTAAAAAAATATATTGAAAAACACTAATTTTCTTACCTTGACAAATTGTCGGCTCGACACGAAACAGGCCTTCCGAGAACACTTTGACAACTGACAAGAATACACCTGTTGATTTGAACAATATGGCGACCAATCAGAAGTCCATTTTCTTGTAATGAGCAGAACCATGCGCAGAATAAAAAAAATATTACCCCAGAAGGTAAACAATCCTCTGCCAGCTTTGCTGGGACAAGAGGACTTTCGGATTCTGGTGCGTCCGGGCTTAAACGCAAAATATTTCAGAGGGAGTCGGAGACCTCTGGCCAACGTCTGAAACTGAAAACAAAAACTTCTTTGGAACGGTAAATATCAACTCTCTCTCTTGCGCCCAGGAAAACTACACGAATTGGGGCGAACATGGAATCAGAAAAAAATCCAAATTTTAGCTCTGCAAGAAACCAGGTTAACAGATGATAACACCTTGGACTTCGGCAACTACAGACTTTTTAAAAGTAAAACGGACAAAAGAATACTCAAAAATACACCACATCTCGGTGTTGCTTTCGCTATCTCAAAAACCATTCTTGGTTCTATAACTAATGTCCAGCCAGTAAATAACTTATGACACTATCCCTCAAGTATGCTAGCAAAAACTATCCATTAATCAATGCACACCTCCCAGTTAACGAAGAAAATAAATCTAATCCTGAAAAAGTATATAAGTCCTGGGAAATTCTGGAAAAGACTATTTCTAAAATTCCCTCTAATCATGTAAAAATCCTATTGGGCGATTTTAACGCCCAACTAGGGAAAGAAAGAAAGTACAGAAAAACAGTCGGCAGTTTTCCCGCTCATAAATGGACTAACCATAATGGCAGAAGATTGGTTGAACTATGTTTGCAGTTTAATCTAAAAATAATGTCAATTCATTTTAAGAAGAAAATAACAAAATACCTGGACCCAAACACGTACATGGGTGAATTTCAAATTGACCATGTTGCCATTTCGTACCCCAATTATAAAGAGATTTTGAATGTTCAAGTCAGGAAAGGAGCTAACATAGACACGGATCACTACTTAGACTAGAATCAAACTTAGCTTAAAACCTCGAAAACTTATTCAAAAGAAACCGCTAATACCAAACTTCGATCCTACGAAAATAAAACCAACCCTAACAGAAGAACTTCATAAACAATCAGCAATCTGAATCCAAAAATTATTAAAACAGCCTTAAAGTTGGTCCCTTTACAAAAAGCGTAGAAAACATCCGTGGTGGGATGAAGTTTGCGAGCAAGCAGTATTAAGCCGAAGTAAAGCATTCAAAGAGAGGAACAGTCAAAAAACAGCAATAAACTACAATATCTTTTTAGAAGAAAAGAAACATCGAAGCTAATTAGACAAACTAAAAGAAAATATGAAAACAATGAACTTAATGAAATAGAAAAAGATTTCCAAAAAAATAACACCAGAAATTTTTACAAAATATTTAAAAATAAATTAACAGGCAATCAACCCCAAAGTATCTAAATACGCAAGACAATTGCAAAAAACTTGCGAAATATTTTGAACAACTACCAAACTGTCCTGAGCCCTTAAACAGATTAGCAACATTAAACCCTGGACAAACAAACCCAGATTCATTACCACCGAATAAAGATGAAATAGTTAGTCAAATCAAGCGACTTAAAAATAACAAAGCTTCTGTTGAAGATGGAATCACTGCTGAACTTTTGAAATCCGCTGGTCCTGGTACAATCAAGGAAATAACCAAAATTCTACAAGAAGTTTGGCGAACTGAACGGATTCTGGAACATTGGAAAGATTCTCTAATCAATCCACTACATAAGAAAGGAGATAGACGGATGTAAACAACTACAGAGGGATATCTCTTCTCCCAGTTTGTTACAAGATTCTATCTCAGTGTCTACTAGATAGAGCACAGGGACAGTTAGAACCTAAAATTGGTAAATATCAAGTAGGTTTTCGACCGGGCAGATCCTGCACGGAACAGATCCTGAATCTAAAGTTGATCCTAAGACATCAAAAACTGTACAATAAAAATCTCGTCTGTAAATTTGTGATAATTATTAAAGCAACACTAACTAACACAAGGTCAAAAGTTAAATTCATTTGTGACATGAATCAGAACCGTTCGAAATTAAAACTGAGTGAGACTGTGTTCTAGAAAATGTAACACAGCAGTGGCGTGTAAACAAAATCGGCTCTGAATATTGACAAGCCCATTAAACTGAGGAGAACTAACATCAAAATAGATTGTCTGGCGTTTGGTGATGATCTAGCAATTGTGGCTCAACATATATCAACGGCACAAAAACAGATTGAAATCCTAAAAGAAACAGCAGAAAAAGTAGGACTCCAAATTTCCTTTAAAAAGATACAATACATAACCTGCAACAGACTAACAACATCATTTCTAAAAACAAAATATGGTAACATCAGACGAGTCTCTCAATTTAAATATTTGGGTGAAATAATCATTGAAAATAGGTTGGAAAAAGCGGTCATTAAGGGTAGAGGTCAAAAAATGGAAACTGCATTGAGACTTACAGAAAATATTTACAACAAAAATGCATATCTAAAAACACAAAACTGAGACATTACAACACATGTATTAAGGCAGAATGTCTATATGGGGCAGAAATGTTCATTTTGAATAGAAAGAGAGACATTGAGAGGGAGAGGGAGAGAGAGAGAGAGAGGGAGAGAGAGAGAGAGAGAGAGAGAGAGAGAGAGAGAGAGAGAGAGAGAGAGAGAGAGAGAGAGAGAGAGCTTCCAAATCCGGTCCCAAAATAGAAATTATTTTATCCCCAGCAAATTTATTAAACATGTCCTGACTCTGCCTCGGGATAATTTTCAAGCCAAATGGTTCTGCAGCTCTTTGCAGCACATGTATGTGATTTTGCACATATTTCCTCAGGATCTTGTGAAAGAAGAACAATATCATCTGCGAATCTAAGATGGTTTAAGTATGCACTATTGATCTGTATTTCATCCTGCTCCCATTTCAGATTACGGAATACTTCTTCAAGGAAAGCTCAAAAAAGAAGAGGCGATATTGCGTCACCCTGCCGTACACCTCGCTATACATTAATTCCAACCTCAATATCATCAAGGAGGACTGTCTCTGTAGCTTCATCGTATAGCTCGTACAAAATAAAAACAGTTACACGTCATTAAGCACGTCATCGATATTGTGACTGCCCTGTTGCCAGATTGCGATTAAACATCATAACCTTACTTTAGCGAATCATTTTTACAATTTAAACTTTAATAACAATTAAAAAATCAACTGTAAATTAAATGCAAATTCCAAAGTAACTAACAAAATTATAATAAATGTTGAAAGTCTTGTGAGTGTCGTCGGTTTGGTACCTCTACATAGATCCAGTACATGTAAAATGCTCCATTCAAAAACCATCGACAACATTTTTTAATATTTGATTGGTTATTAAAATACAAATATTATATAATTACCAATGACATTTATTGATATATAATATACAGTATAGAAACAATATACAAGTACAAAGTATACAAATAATATAATATACGTAAGTACAGACAGAAAAAACAATGAAATATCTGCATGCATTTATTTTCATTAGTCAGAATCTGAAAAGTACTGGCTGGAATCACTGCTATCATCCGCAGTATTTATAATTAATGGAAGAACTTCTTTTCGATCATCTCTATGTCATATCATTTCATTATTTCATCTTCTATATGCGCTCTTATCATATTTGTCCATATCTCAGGAGTAACAGGCTTTTTTTCTTTCCTTCATATAACCTATCAAAAAATCTATATGTTTTTCGACAATAGTGGGAAGTTCCATAAGCTCTCGTCTTGGATGATCTTTTTTCCATTTAAAACCTACTTCCTTCAATACGTTGTATAATGATATACGGCATCCGTCAAACAGTTGTTTCTCTTTTAATTGCCCCTGTAACCAATTCTAAGTTACATGCTGTCCTAAAAATGAAAATTAAACTATGAGTGTGGTGTTACGAATATAACTTGTATCCAAAGCTGCAGTATTGGTAACCTTTTTAGTAAAACTGCGCTTTCTAGGCGATTTTAAAACTTCATTGTTTTTCACTTTTTGCGAAATGGTACTAACAGTGGCCATAATCAAACTTAAGGGTGCTGCAACACGCTAAGAAAAATATAAAATATAAAACTAAACATATCCAATTATTAGGAATTAACTTCACATACCGCTCTAACAGTCGCAAAGGGTAACAATGGACCATTATTCTCTCCTTGTTCAAAATAGTGTATCAGAGATGCTACAAACTCTTGACGGCTATTTAAATGATTTGGCATTTTACAGGCAGGACTCTGACAATTTTAATACTGTGGTAGTTCTTAAAAGAACTGTTTTCGATTCTAAGGTAAAAAATGAAGGTAAGCGTTCAGATACAAATGGGACCTCCAAACGTGTCAATAAATATCAACTAGAAAAATTTGAAACTCGACAACATCTCATATGCTGCCAACCGAATCCAACCCTAAATTTGAAATTTACTGAATACATTCCATTTGATTATTTTGTTATTTAATTTATGTAGTGGTATTTCTGCTGTTTTTCAATAGCATCATCGATGGCGTGCAACTGTTTTAGTTTTGTACAGGCTGTATATCGATTCTAGTAGTAAACTTGAAGAGATTTACCAGTAAACACCAAATCACCTTTTTGAAATTCTCGACGCACGTTTCGCTAACCATGTTAGCTTCATCAGGAGATAATTCAAAACAGTTTAAATAATCTCGTGATGATGCTAACATGGTTAGCGAAACGTGCGTCGAGAAGTTCAAAAAAGTGAATTGGTGTTTAGTGATAAATCTTTTCAAGTTTAATGTTTCACACCAAAGGTTCCAATAGAAGAATTGATCCTAGTAGGTTTACATAGGCTTTGTCTACACCTTGGTTAAGTAATGCACCCATTATGGCCTGCTTTGAGATTGAATCAAATGTTCCTTTTTTTATGTAAAAGAATCACTTCTCTATTTTTCCATAGGTTCGATACTTTCTGTTCTTTGAGGCATTTTGAGTATAATTTTGCTAGTGTTTTATGTAAAGCCCGACCATCAGCCTTTAGCATTTCAACAGTTATACTGTCTTTTCCTGGAGCCTTGTCATTTTTCATCGAATCTATAGCCTTGTCACTTCCTCATCCAGGATATCGGCCATTTGTTTTTCAATGGGTATTGCTGTTCTTAACTGGTTCTGATCCTCATATAACTTTGAATGAAATCCTCGGACAACCTCTAGCCGTCTGCTCCCTGCACAATGTACCATCCTCACGCATTAAGGCAAATATCCTATTCTTTCCAGCTTCTGTTCAATTTTATTAATTCCCCTATTTTGTTTCAGAGTTCTTTGCACTAGCTGCATGTTGAATCGGCGCGTTTCCTGTCGAATGCGTTTTCCTATAGTTTTGCAGAGCTCAACGTACTCGACCTTGCCAAAAGGACTGCCAGCATTCTTCATAGTCCATCATATTTCATTAAATTAATTGTTTCATTGGAGATTTTTGACCGCTTTAAAGACTTATCTTCTAGTGCTATTGAAGTAGCCGTTTCAAGCATATTGTTGGCGATTTCGTCATATTTGAATGTAATTTCCATCCCCTCCGGGTCTTGCAACACAACAAAGCCGTTCGACAAAGCAATCTCAAAATCGCTGCCCTTCTCCAGCAACTTCCCAGAATCCACTTTGCCCCTTGTTGATCTTATCATTCTTTTGTGCTCTTTTGGACAGTTAATCCTAACCAAAGTGAACCAGTATGACATATCTATTGCCCATGTCAAATGGGCTAGTTGCATTTTCACCAGTTCTTGCTTTTCCGATTCGGGCATTAAAAACCCTTGCCCCTTGGTCTCCGAGGAATGAGAACCGTGTTTGAAATTGTACTGCCATGCTGAAGGCATGGAACGTAATTTGCCACGCTGGTCCAATGCGGGTTGGCAGATTTTGGATCATATTAGTATGAGGCCTCTGCCTTGATCTGTCCGCCAAGGGTGACCCTTCCAGAAACTTACGTTTCAGACGGCATAGCTCAAAGCTTCATTGTCCTACTCAAACCCCTCTATCGCGACCATCAATGTATATATATTATTATAGAGATTCCAGATGTGTATATTAGATGTCCAAAATGTGAACACCAAATACGGCAAAATAAATAGGGTCACTCACTTCAAATAGCACAGAAGATGAAGAGGGCATACGGCAAGACACACAATATCTACAATAAGAAATGTATATCAACATGCGCAAAAATAAGACACTACAACACAGTAATCAAACCAGAGGTACTAGACGTAGGCGAGACACTTACACTCCGCACAAAAAGCGGCAGAGAAGAAAAGAAGAACGCAAAAATATGAGGAAAATTCTCGGCCCAAAACTGGCAGACGAAGGATACAGACTACATTCTAGAAATACTACAGAGCGAATGTCCAACGTAGCGGGGACATAAAAACAAGAAGGTTGAAATTCTATGGAAATATCAGTAGACTCCCACCGACAAGACTCACCAACTTCTTACATACATACAAGGAGTCAAGTCAACAGTATCATGGATCGCACAAGTCAGAGCTGATCTGGGAAAGGCACAAATGGGCCCGACAGAGGTTGAGGATAGAAGAACGTATAGAAACAAAATACATATGTGGAACATTGCATCAGAGAGCGAAGTTTCGAGGAGATCGGTGACAAGGTGGACGGAGGAGAGAAAGATAATCCACGGAGAAAGGATAAGAGAGGTGTGGAGGTGTGGAACACTCGAAAAGGAGTCAGAATGTTTTGCGTGATCCAATATATATATATATATATATATATATATATATATATATATATATATATATATATATATATATATATATATATATATATATATATATGACTATGCGACAAAAATATACGACGCATTTAAAATAATAAAACCAATTCATAAAATAGTATAAAATGTTTTAACACTTCAAAAATTTTCAGCCGATTAAAATTGCAGTTTTCAGCTCTTCTTTTGTTTGGAACTTATTACAATTGCTGAAACCCTTTCTTGATAGAAGATCTGGATAATGGGCTGCACATTCCAGAACATTATTATTTTTGGTTCGAAACCAATCTTCAACAAGTTTTGCATTGCGGATTGGAGCGTTGTCAGGTCATTCTAACCTGGTATTTCATGACTTCAGAAGATTTTTTTGAAAAATCCTATGGTAGCCTAAACCAGAACTGAACCACTGCCTACTTATCGCCATGACAATATTCTTTGTTCTTTCCTTAAATCATGGTAATAATGTTGGCATCCATCTAGACCTTCTCGTCGCTAAAAACTACTTTTTGCCACTCGGTAGTCCAGGACATGTTGCGCTGATCAAACGCCAAGCGGACTGTCTGATGATAAGGAGTAAGCGGTGGTAGTTTTTTATTTATTTTTTTGAGTTTCCACTCAGTTTTCTGGAGCAGACGTTGAACATTACGGACATTTGTTTGGAGGCCTGCTTCCTTCCTTCATAATGGTGACCGCAAATAGGGTAGAATTTGAAGCATTTCCCAAAATTAGCGACTGCTCGTCCAGAACTCTTCCGTTTGCCATAGTTTTTACCTTTATTGACATAAGGGTTGACTACTCAGGTACTACGTAAAATCTTCCTGACAATTTCACCATTGAAAAAAACAATCTGCCTTTATATTTTTCTCGTAAATGGGATTAATTGAAAGTCATCTATAGCAGGTTGCTCCTAGAAAAATAATACATGTTATTAGCCTCTGTATTTTTGTCGGAAGGGTGTATATTGGAAAGTATGCTTTCTGTAGTATTTTTTGCCTTACATTTTTTTATATATAGATGTCCTTTAAGATTTTCCCCCAACTTTTTGGCGATTTTTGCTTCTTTCACATGCATAAACAACAATGGGTCTATTGTTAGCACTAATTCGCTTTTGCCTTACTTATGATATTTATATCGCATTTTGTTGTGTTAATTCAATTGAATAAATCATCTAGCACAAGAAGATTTTCCGTTTTTCGTAGTTGTTTCTGTCCTGCATAACAACTATCACTATTAAATCAAACTAGGTTATAGTTATTGAGAATGGATCAAATAAAATACACTCGTCCTGTAGTCTAAACAAATTTCGCGTTTTTTATTACACATATATTGATACTTAACATATTGATTTGTCAGTATTTCCACTGTTTAAAAACATACATTTAGTAATTCTAGAATATAAGCATAAGGTAAATTTTCACATTACTCTTAATGTTCATTTTCGATTTACGAAAGTTTATTTAAAGATGATGAAAAAGAAAATGTAAAAAAAATACAAAATACTTTTTAGGTGGGACAAAAAGATAGCAGACTTATTAAACTCGAAGAGATTTACCAATACCACTAAATGACTTTTTTAAACTTCCTGACGTACGTTTCGCTAACCATGTTAACATCATCAGGGGATTGTTTTATCTGTCGAAACGCGCATCGAGAAAGTTAAAGAAGTGATTTGGTGTTTAGTGGTAAATCTCTTCGAGTTTAGTGTTTCACACCGAAGATTTCGATAGAATTGAAGCACACTTGTTCGTTTATAAATAAAAGCAAAAACCACGTAGTAAACACACTGGGCTAATACAGTTCTTGATAAAGTTATAAAAATGGGACGTGCAATATCGTTGACATTAGTTGAGCAAAATATTATTCAACCAATTGAAAGGCGAGCTTTATCGATTTCCGAAACCTCGAGGAATACAGAGAGGAGTAGAAAGGTGATTTCGAATTTGCTAAAAAATTCGGAGAGCAACGGGGAAATAATTTCCTGGAAGACCGCCTGTCTTCGCAGAAAGACAAAAACCGGCTATTTTAAGGGTAGTTTTCAAATCTACATTAACCGCTGATCAAACAGTTCAAAGAGCTGGCGTTAAAACGAATATAAAAAGATTAGGAGGGTCCTTCAGGTTTTCGGTTTCCAAAGAAAAAAATGAAAAGGATACCACCCCTTAGCACTGCACATAAGGAAAGACGGAAGCAGTTTGCCTGCGATCGAGGGGAAAGAGATACGCAGGAAAGTGCTGTTGACTGCTGAAAACAAGTTTAATTTAAACGAACCTGATGGTTGGGCTTACTATTTTTATGACCTCCGGAAAGAAGAAAAAGTGTTTTCGAAGAGACAAATCGGTGGAGGGAATGACATCGACTCTGATAAAAACACTCAACTCGTGTTTGTTAATTAATGGCCGAATGAAGAGCAAAGATTATCTGAAATTAATCGACAGTCAATTGAAAACGTAGTTCGAAACAATACCAAAAGAAAGTTTTGTTTTCCGACATGACAATGTGCCTGTCCACACAGCAAAAGTGGTAAAACAATTTTTTTCGAAGAGAGCGAATAGAGCAAGAGTCTGTAAATGCCAGCCCTTCGTTATTTTATAAAAGCTGAAAGTTTTTCAGCGCATGCTTCCAACACAAATAGGAACGATGGGCTATTATAAAGTTTGGGTCATCGTGGCTTTAACAGGTAGCAAAGGTGTATAAAACACCAGCTTAAATTTATCAAATAATAAAGCGTAATTTTCTTATATGTTCTTCGGAATGATATTAGAAATCATATCATCCATTGCCAGATACTTAATATCGTGGCAACTCCTTGCCAGACACCCTTAAACTTTAATAAACTGTAACTGTACTTACGTTATACTATAAAAGCTGAATTTTATACATGTTACTTGGATAACTATTAGAAAATGTTTCCTCAGCAGACAGATTCAGTTTCAACAGTTCTAACCCCTGGCCAGACAAACATATAGGGTAGCTGTAGGTGCGAGCTCGAGGGAATATACATCCGAGTAGGTGCGAGTGAGATAATGAGTTAGGGCTTCTGCGACCCTTCACTGCGTATCTTTCGTTTACTCAGTACATGTACTACAGTATATATATACATACATGTATTATATATACTGACAGTACACGTTTTACTATTTGTTTGTGTAGTTTATAAAATAAATGTGATTATAAAATAAATGTGATATATAAAATAATTGTTAATTAAGCGTTTGACCGTAAAAAATTGCGAAATTTTGATGCTAGCAAATATTACGTGTGTTATTTTTATGTCCCACCTAAAAAAATATATTTCAAATTTCTTCTTGGATTTTTTTCGTCATCTTCAATTAGTTTCAAACATCATCACATCAAAATAGTTTCAAACCTTGATAAACCAAGTTATATTACCGAGTATCGTTTAGTTACACAATTGTATTAAAATGTCAATACAATAATTAATACTGGTTCATTCTAATTTTCAGACGCAGGACTAAATTCTTCGGAAGGGCGGTCGCGGTCTACCCTGGAGGAGACCTGGAATCAAGTTGGGTCACCCGCCCTGTATTCATGGCAGGAGTAGCAGGCTTGGGTCTCCTTATGCCCTGGACTTCCCATAAGGGCATTTGCCGTCGTTAGTTTCACTTGTCGGACATGAAGAGATCGGTGGAAATGCTGCCGGTGAATGTACTGAAACGGGGGGCCTAGCGTGAAATAAGGACATCACGATAGTGCCAGGTAAAGGGTGTGGGTTGCGGCAGATCCGAGGCATGTATCTATTTATCGCCTAAGCTCTTGGAAGTAATTTCTTGGGTGTAGGCGATAGCTGGATACGTGTGTACATCACGTTCCTATTCGGGCTCGGACTGCCGGTGCTAATTCGTGAACAGATGGGTACAGATCAGTGGTTGACATGGACTTGATTCTCAGATGTTCTCAATTGCGAGAAGGCTTGCCATCCTGACTCGGAAGGGCGGTGGTGAGTTAAAGCGTCGCACAAGGTCAAATCATGTGAGGGGACACGAAATTATATCGAGCCGCGGAATATGGGCGGGGGCCATAGGCAGATGATTGGATAGTTACGTTAATTATAATATGTATGTTATGCATACTAACAATATGACATAATATAGATGTTATGATGACAGTAAAATCTCCATCATAAACCTGTCTACCTGGTCATTCTTTGTTTCGCTCGAATGGTTTTTTTATCATTGTGGGGGGCAACTAGATGTATAGAATCGTTCATATATTTTTAACTTCGGTATACTGAGGCCAAGCATAGTTGATCTACAGCAAAAATTAATTATGGTAAGTCAAATTTCTTGTTGTATTTTAAAGTGCGCCAAATAATGAGTGTTTATTTCTTTTCAGATCCAATCGAGTTCGCAGCGCGAGTTTAGTAAACCATAGCTTACAGATGCAAGTCGTGAGTGATTTGTCCCAACTCTCGGATGACTCCGGGCATCGTCGAGCCCGAGAACGTGTTAGTTAAAGACTCCGAAGGATCGTTCGACATACCAGAGGAGTCTAGGTACACGAAATGCTACCTGCAGTGCGATTACACTGTTTTTTTGTCGGGGAAAATTAGAGTGGGACAGAAGAACAATATGCGAAAGGATATGGGCACACAGGTAAGATTGCAAACTCATTTACAAAATTATAGATGACGCATAAGTAATCTCGTTTTTTAATTCTGCACAAAATTGTATTTTATTTAAGAGTTTTAATCAATAATATAATCTCCTTCGTTGTTGACAATCTTCGCCGATCTCTCTGTTAAACTTTCTATTCCCTTGTTGTAATAATAATTCGGATGCAGTTTTGACACCTGTCGCAGTATGATTTTTTCAACAATGAACATTCCATCCGCCTAACTTTCTTTGCTTTTTTTCTTGGGAGATTCTTCCACTATAAGGTCCTGCATTGTCACGTTGCAGAATAACACCTTTTCGATTAATCCGTCCTTGGACGTTTTTGAATCAAAACCATATTTAGTCTATCAAGCTGAGCACAATAATGTTCAGCACTTACGGCTTCATTAGGATTCCTGGTGTTGTTTGAACCATTGTTTTTTCTTATGCTAATTGCTTTATAGAATCCACTTTCATCTCCAGTAATAATTTGTTGAAAAAATATCTGCTTAACCTGGACAAAAGTTGAATTTTGTCAAGTTCATTCAATTGGTTTAAATACCATTGCATTGTGGACCATGAAGTTTTCAGCTCTGTGAAGAATTCCTGGATGGTTTGTTTGGGATCAGCTTCAGTTTTAGACAACAGATCCTTTTCAAACTCAACAGGTGTTCGAGATTTTATAAAGGATTGATTTTTTTAAAATCAACCCTGATATGTCCTGCTATCCAGGGCACAAGGATAATCGGCATTAAAGGAATTTGTGACAGTGTTATGCTTCTGAAACATATAAAGCATCAAATGTCTGATATGGAACTTATCCACATTTTGCTCTTCTATTCATATAGGTAGAGTGTCAGAAATTAAATTATTGTTCAAAAACAAGGGAAATTAATCCATGTTCGACCTAATAAATGTTCATTTCTTCGGCTGCCGACAAACGTTGAATATTTTTAATATTCTCCATGGACCCATTATGTACCTTTTGATAAATTATTGTCAGTAGATGGCAGTGTTCTTAAAATTTGAACTTGAAAAAACCCGATATTACTTAATTAATAGACACTAACAGACTTAGACCTAATTTTTTTTTTTTACATTTACTAGAAATTACTTTGACGGTCTGATGGTTTATTACAAGAATATATTTTGTTACAGCATTACCACCACATCTGGCAGATTTCGGTTCGCGCGCGATTCCAGGATAACACTCAGATATGTCCACAGCATCATTGTAGTTTATTTGTTGCTATTGCCATTTTCAATCATCTTTAATGACCGGAATTTATTCTGAAATATTTTTTTTATAATCGCATTTTAAATAATAGATCTGGAATGTAGTATATGAAATGTATTTGATAAGTGTGATGTCCGATGTGGAATATCTCAATTTTATACTCTTCAGAGGTTAATTGAACCTTATACAATTGGTGTAATCCTGGAATGAAGATTTTGGGGACACCAGCTGGATTAGACTCCATCACTAGTTTACAGGTAATATTTTTTCCTTTACACTATTTTAAAGTTAATATATCCTCAATTGATGATTATATTAGGATTTGCTTAATGCTTAGGTGAAACAATTAAGATTTTTTTAAAATTTACTAAATAGATTTTTTTAAGTTAACGAATAAAATCTGTACTGGTGGTTAATAACATTTAATTTTTTCTTGAAAAAAAAACACGGAGGAAAGGTAAAAAACAGTTTATTCAAAGTACCCGCGCAATCACTAGCTGCACATTGTTTTCATTTCTCTAGCAATCTAGCAAACTGTGGGAACCGTCGCAGAAAAACCGTATATCTTTTGAGGTGGTCCAGTCATCAAGCCATTTTTCGACATCTCCGTAAGTGTTTAAGTGTTTCATAGAAAGTGCGTGAGACATAGTTGAAAACAAGTGGTAATCGGAAGAGGGGCCGCCAAGTGGGTGAGGACGGCGGCTGGGCCGGCCAGGAGTTCCCAGCAAAGTGTAGAAATGATCCTTCTGACTGCTTTCGCTGTGTGTGATGGGGCGTTGTCGTGCTGCAAAATCACTTTTCTCTGTCCTGTAGTCCATTTTTGTCGCTTTTCGATCAATGCGTGGTTCAAATTAATCATTATTTGACGGTAGCGAATAGTAAACCAGGTGAGACAGGTTTCAGAAGCTCATGGTACACGACACCCTTCTGAGTCCACAAAATGCACAGCATTGTCTTCTTTCCAAAGCGATTCGGCCTTTCGGTCGATGTTGATTGTTATCATCCTGGATCAACCCACGATTTTCTGCATTTTGGGTTCTCAAAATATATCCATTTTTCGTCTCCAGTCACGATGCAATGCAAAAAAGTATTTCCTTCATGCCAAGAAAGCAAAACTTTGCACACCATTTTTCGCTTTTCCATCTGTCTGTCGTTCAGCTGATGCGGTGCCCATTTTTCTGCCCTCTGGAACTTTCCTATGGCATGCAGACTATCACGAATGGTTCGGAGACCAACATTTACCCTCTCTGCCATTTATTTTTGAATTGTCGAAACCAATGCCCAAAAGCGCCGTGCGTTGGGCAATTGTCACCGTAAGTTTCCACAAGTATACGATGGCTTTCACTCGCGTTTTTCTTTTGATTGAACAAGAAGAGCAGTACGTGCCCCAAATGCTCTTTATGTGGCTCGAAACTAGACATGTTTATCACACGAAAAAATATGACGCTAACTCGAAATCGTTTAAACATCAATGGTATTTTGAAAGGTACTGTCGAAGCAACAGAATGACCTAAGCGATAGACTGTGGACAGACCCATATTTTCAGCGCCATTTTAAAAAAAAATAAGAATTATTAACCGTACAATATTATTACATTCAACATGTAAGTACAACAAATATTTGTACAAATAATTGAAATTTTGTACATGTTGAATCATCTATATATTACGTTGGTTTAAATATACTTATATAGGTTGCGTCATCAAAATCCGGACAAACAATTTATTAAGAAAATATCTATATCTGTTGATAATTAAAAGTTATAAAAAAATCATTTTGCATGTCTTTAAGGAAACCCTCTAGAGTATATTTATTTAATGCAATCCCCTTCAACCTGAATTGTTGTCTCAAGTATTTTCCTGAGGCTCCCGCGTGCCCTCTATAACACTTTTTATCTACATTGACAAATGTTGACGGTTGGCAGAATGTCACATTGACATGTCTGGGTTAGTGACCCTATTAATAATGCCTCCATACTTGATAGTGCCATCGGATTCAAATCTGAATTATTAGGAGACCGGAACTCTTTTTATTAATATGATCAAAAAATAACGTGATTTTTTAAATAAATACATTGATTTACCTAAATTAATTTTGTCTCCTTCAAACTAATCCCCTCTCGCTGCAATGCACTTATTCCAACGTTTTTTGCTAGTCTTCCAAACAGTTTTTTTACCCCGCTTCTGGTATTCGGCTTCTTTCAAAGCGGTCAGCGAACTCTCTTGAATGGTTTCCATGAACTTACAAGGGAACAGGAAAAAGTCACACCATGCCAGATCTGGTGAAAATGGTGTGTGTCGATCGGAGTTTGTTTGGTTTTTACCGAAAAATTAAAAACGAATGATTATTGAAGTATGCGATGGTACGTTATCGTGACGCAAAAACAATCACTCGTTTTTCCACAAATCTTGGCTGACCTGGAATGCCTTCCTGAACGAGGTTCATATTCAACTGCTTTTCTATAATCACTAACGTCCTTATACCACTTGAAAACATTTTGTTTTTTTGGCGTAACTTCATAACCATAACACTTTCTTAATATTATTAATTACATCAACACAAGAAATGTCATTTTTTAGACATAGGTTAATGTAAATGGATTTTAAGAATGGACGACAATGTTTTTTATAGAAAAATAAAATCATATAAAACTTCTGTCAGGGAGTCATACCAACTTAAAAAACAAATGATTGTATCGATATCTAAAGCGCCCAATTTTTTAAAACAAAAGTTACCTTACTTTTTGAACAGATACACACTATTTGAATTAAAACGATATCCATGTTATCCGGTCACACATAGTCATGATAGCCAGTTTTGGACCAAATGGCTGGCGTGTGCCGCTACACCATTCTACTGTAGTCATATGCAGCCTCCCGGAGACCATGGTTTCTGTCCAAGGTTTCACTACATTCATCAGAACACGTACATACATCTCATTTATCACGGTTTCCGCATATATAAAAAAATTGTATCGCCCTCACCTGATACAACACCGAGGACGTGAACACTTGATGGTAATTTGGTTTTTAGAAAATTACCTCCCATTCATTCCAACTTCATATTTCACTGAATACGCCAGAATATTACAGCGAGAAATCGGATTTGTTCTGATAGCAACGTTTGTCATACCATAATCGTTTACGACTTGTAGCGTTAGGTCCTCTTCTTAAATTCCAATCCGACACGTTATCGAGTCACTCGTCTCAACTTTTGTCGCCAATTTTCGCAAATATTGTCTCGGATCCTCTAAGTGAGCGTTTAGAAAACTATCGGAGCTCAAACCAATCTTTTGAATGTTTCCCCATTGCCTCGTTAGCGGAGCACTATTAAAATTCTTAAACACTTTTGGTTAACATCTATATTAATTAATGTTTTCTTTTGTTCTAGGTAAGTGCTCTTGAGCGTAATACGACAGAGCGAGAGAGTAAGTACGTTTAAGAGATATTCTAACAAATACAATTATTTTGCAAGTATTTCATTCTTAAAGATTATGCTGTTTATATAAAATTGACGTCTTATTATATTTAATATGTTTGTGTGATTTTTGTTTCTCAATTATTTTTTGTGCTTTGGTTTTAATTATTACTACATAGCACCATCATTTATCATCATTTTACTTGCAGTTCATTATTGTTAATTTGTCATGAAGGTGCGAAATACACATATGTCCAAAAGTTTGGAATATTCAAACATTCCATTTTTTTATTGATACTAAGTCAGTGGCGGCTCGTGAGGGAGGGCGTTGGGACGCCGCCCCTCCAACATTTATCACAGTAAACAATTTTTCAGAGCAAAACACCATATTTTATTTCCGTTCAGTTGCTTTCCTTTAACTCATTTTCCTGGTTCACCTCCTGTATAGGGTTTCAATAGCACGAAAGGTAAAAAGGAAGGAAGAAAGGTAAAAGGGAAGAAGGGGGAAAACAAAAGAATTCTCCAGCAGCACTATTTTCTTCTACGCCCTCACACTTTAAAAACCCAGGAGCCGCCACTGTATTAAGTTTTTCTTTTACTCTTACGTAATCATCATTTTATTACAACTCTTACTGGTTCCAAATAAAACTTGACACCAAATGACCAATGTGCCTAAAACTGATTTAATATTATGGAGTCAAAAGTGTATAATGCAGCAATTGCCTTCAAAAATAATTTTGCAATAAAAAAAATTACTTTCAATAAAACTATTAAGCCATATTTCCTCTATGGGTCTCTATATGCATATCTGTAGGCGATTTGGTATACTGTCGATAAAACAATCAATTTGGGCTTGTGAAATTCTCTCCCATTCTTCACTAGCAGAATCTTTTAATTCTCACAGGGTAAAAGGTGGATTGTTTCGTTTCTTGAAGCGTGTTTTCAGAATGTCCCAAGCGTGTTCAATGATATTCATGCCAGAGGAATCTGCTGGCCACCATAACTTGGTTATTCCCTCCTCTTCAAGAAAATGTTGTACTGCTGCTGCTCGATGCGGAGGTGTGTTGTCATCCGTG
Source organism: Cosmopolites sordidus (assembly GCA_031761425.1). Classification (NCBI taxonomy): domain Eukaryota; kingdom Metazoa; phylum Arthropoda; class Insecta; order Coleoptera; family Curculionidae; genus Cosmopolites; species Cosmopolites sordidus. The sequence goes on along the minus strand of JARFXV010000409.1, from coordinate 1,158,146 downwards.
GAAAAAACAAAGCCGTCACCCACTGCGCCTCGGTACAGACGCACAACAGGATTTAAAACTTCTTCGATGTACACAGCATCAGTGACTATTCTCTCCAGGACCAGTGTAGGTGTCCGTGTACCCCCATAATACCACCCCAAAACATCATGCTCCCACCTTTAAATGATACACCTGGTTGAGCTGTTTCTAGTCAGGCTTGTCGACCTGGAGCTCTCCAAACTAATGTTCTTCCTGAATGAGAACCAAGCCAAGTTTCGTCTCATCGAAGAACATTATGTCATACCAGTTAGGACTATTGATCCATCATTTCTCGAGCCCATTGCAAAACTTAGTTACTTAATTTACCGCCTTTCAATTTGCATGTTATCGTTTGCTCCATTGTTCCATTGATAGCTATCGAGCTTCGAGCTATCATTGATATCTGCCGGCCTAGTGCAGCTGTCGTACATTGGTTTCTACCACTTCTGGGGCGATCCTTCATACGTCAATTGTCTCTGGGAATTTTTTATGAATTTTCGATACAGCAATTTGAGAAACATCTACAATTTCCGCGACATAACTTTGATTAAAGCACTGTTGTAACAAAGCAATTGCTCTTGATCTGTTACATTTTGAAATGGATTGCTTGAAAATTGAAAAAGAACTGAAATAATGTGTAAATATCAGTATCAACGGAATGTGCAAAAATCGAGAAGCCTGTGTTATCAGCAACGCAGTGCTTTTGTTATATTCATTTAAAAACGGTCTAAAATAAATATCCATTGCAATTTTTAGAGTACCGTAGGCGTATATATCCTATTTGTAAATATTCCAAACTTTTGAACGTATGTGCAGGTTGGTTGCAACTCGATAAGCAAAGATAAGACAATACGAATATATTTACAATATTAATATAATATGAAAGTTAATTAATTGCCATTTATGATTTGAAAACATCATCAAAATATTTACCCACCACTTGCTCCAGTATAATAACCATTCTTATTCAATTTTGTATCAAGTTTTCAAATAAGTGTAGCTCTATCTCACCATAGATAAATTGTACTGCATAGCCCTCATTTAAGCCCGAAACTCACGTGACCTATAACATGATTAATAACGAAAATATACATAACATATGACCAGTCCTATTATTTTGATTCTAAAGTAAACAAATGTTAAAAATAACTCCATCGAGCAGATGCTATAGAAGCAAAAAAGAAGATAAGCCCATGTCGTAGTTTTTTTATGGAAAATATTGTTGATGAAAAGCAAACAACGACAATTATTTCTTTTAAATAATCAAATGTTAATATTAAGAGAGCTTTCAAAATATTTTTTGTTGCTCAGGAAGCATAGAATCTAATAAAAATCACGGTGAACAAATCGATAATTGATCTAGAGGATATTGTAGTAATATTTTTGGTGACAAATGATACCACCTTTAAATCATTCAACATCAAAAAATTAAAGTTCCTAAGTTTAAATAAATGACTTAGTCACGTGGGTTGCAGAATTAAATGAAGGCTCTGTATATTGTCATTTAGCTACTAGATGGTTATATGGTTTTTCTTTAATTTCCCTTAACATAACCCCAAAATTAAAAGTATTTCAAAAAAAGTAGTTCAATAATGTCATATTGTAAGACATTCCAGAACAATAAAATGTCTTAATGTTGTGTTCTTTGCGTTGATTCTCTAGCAGAGCATTGAGGTGGTCAATAAAAATATTATTATTAAAATTCAAAAAACCTTCATGGTTTAAAGGGCTGTTAATGATGGGCTCAGAAACACACTGATATAATATACATTCAAAGGTAACTTTCAACCAACATGCACAGACGCGTTTTTGAGAATTGCATTCGTTTGTGCAGTGCTCTGTCGGGGCAACTTGAAAGTGCTCCTACATAAAATATGTGAATATTATTCAGAAAGTTAGGTTTTTGTATATTTGAGTTTTGTTTTGATCATATTCATAGAACTAGGTTCAATTTACAAAATAATACAAACTCTGACACATCTATAGTGCTGTGAAAAAAATATAAACCCAAAAGAGTTTTTTTTTTAATTTTATTTTATTAACGATATTAACAAGTAAGTACAAAAAAAAGCAACATTAATGTGGCGTTATTCTTCCTAATTCAATAAATGAAATATAATACCTTTTTGGTTTTCTAGAAAATTTTTCACCACACTTTGAGAGCTTTGCAATTTTTCAGCAATTTGTCTCTTAAATCCAGAATCTTTTGCTGATCAATTTGAGTTAACTATTTTCCCCCAGACATCGTCACAATTAACGTCACGTCACACTTGATAAAGAGTAATACTGCACAATGAGATCGCAACAAGCAAAATAATTAAACCGAACGTAATACAACAATACGACGTAAATACATGCTCGTCGTTTGTTATTGTTCTCATTAGTAACCCTTATTACTATTATCTTTTCATAAATTCTTCTTTCTTATAAACAGAGGAACTTGGTAATTAGAGTTCAAGATCGTTTAATAATTAATTATTTAAATAACAATAATTTGGTCCTTGAGTCTATATTTTTTCACAGCAGTGTATTTTCTGTCAAAATATTTAAATTATATATAATTGCTAATTGAATAAACATCGCTTATTTAAGTTTTTTCCGCTATGCGAAAGGTGGCATGAAATTCCGAGCGATTCTTGGGATTTAGCGATCACTATATTCTTTTGCACGCACAGGATGTATATACGAAAGCTGATCAGAAAGTTTCTAGTGCTATTAGCAAAAAAACTTTGCTAATTTGTCTTTTTTTATAACAGTAAAACTGTGTTAGTAAATATTAAATTTTTCTGATTTTAATTTATCTAATTTTGTTATATAAATTCAGTTATATTTTAAAAGTTGTTCAAAGTAGTTTGTTTGTTTTTTAATAGAGAACGTTTAACAGTTGTGTTACCTAGTATTTGTTTAAAAAAATATGTGTCTGATTAGGTATTTCATACCGACATGGTAAATGTATTAAGAAAAGGTTTTTTATACAACAGTAAAAAATTGAGTTAACCGAAACATGTATTTGAATGCAAAGTCTACGTGGATCATTTTAACACAAATAAAACAATTTTATACCGCAATTTTATAATCATAGATGAGACCACTACATACAATACTGAAAGTCGCAATCAGAAAAGCTAGTAAAACAGTGAGTACCAGCTGGAGAAAGTGCACCACAAAAACGGTTCCATGTGTAGGAAAATCATGGCATTATTTTTTTGGGATTCAAAAGAAATATTGATGGTTAATTATTTTGATAATGGTAAAACGATAACCGAAGTATAGTATATTCTTCCTGTGATGCTACGACTCGTTAGTGCGCCTTGACCTCCTTCAACTTTCGATCCTCCAGCAGATCTACCCCTAGCAGCCCCTTGCCAGATTTAAATATGATGCAGTAGTTCTTCAGATTCTCTTCATACATTGTCGTGCTATTGTACTAGGCTAATTGCTAAGTTCAGGGATCGGAAATGATAAAACCAGTTTATAGTTGAAAAAATAACTTTATTCTTCCGTATGTTCTTCCTTAAGCTCAATACATTTTTTCCGCCGGTTCTCCAATTCATTTATTCCATCTCCGAAGTGATTTTTCTAGAAGTCTTTCAAAATACTTATTTACGGCTGCTATAACTTCTTCATTTGGTGAAAAAAGCTTGCCACGTAGGAATTTTTGAGACTTCGTAACAGATGAAAGTCAGAGGGGGCCAGATCTGGTGGATGCTTCAACAGTTCGTAATGTAAGTCCTTCAATTTGGCCATTGCAAGAATACCTCTGTGAGTTGGTGCATTGTTTTGATGAAAATTGATTTTAATCTTCGCTGAACCTTCGCTTGTTTTACTGGTTTGAAGGTAATCAATTAACAAAGTGCCTTTTGCATCCCAAAAAATTGATGGTCATGAACCTTTTTGGTCGATTTTTTGGCTACTTCGGAGCTGAACAACCGGACTCAGTCCACTCTGCGGTTTGTTGTCGCAGTTAATGATCATCGTGGTAAACCCAAGTCTCATCCATAGTTACAAAACGACGTTTAAAACCTATTTTATCCTTTCGAAAAAGATCCAAATGTTGGTTGGAAAGTTTAACTCGAAGTCGTTTTTGATCAGGATTTAACAGATGAGGACATCCATCTTGCACATAGCTTTCTCAAGCCCAATTCCTTTTTCAAAATATGAAACAACCGTTCAGTTGACATGTCCATGGCCTTAGCAATTTTACTCAAAGTCAATTGGCTGTCATCCATAACCATATCATGTACAGAATTAATTATTTGTTCAGTAGTTGCACTTATCGGACGTCTAGAACGAGGATCATCATCCAGGCCTGTACGACCACGTTGAAACTCACCGTGGTACAAACCATTGTAGGAGCAGACTCCCCGAATACATTTACTATTTCACTATGAATTTCCATTGCCTTTAAACCCTTTTTATAAAGAATTTAATCACAGCAGGATTTTCAATCTTTTCTATTTTAAAAAATAACACTGATATGTTTATTTTAAGCTGCTGTTTTGTACGAATGAATTGACTGATTGACTTGAAACTTCGCATATGTTCATATGAAAGATGATACTACAAAATTTGTATTATATAGTTCTTTTACTGCTCTATAGGTGTCGCTCCGTGAACTTTTCAATTAGCCTAGCTTTTTTTTGGTCTACCTCTTTTTCTGTTAGCCCTAATTCACCCTCCATGATTTCCCTTTGTTTTCTTGCATTCTCGCCACTTGTCCCGCCCATCTGATCGCTGAACCCACACATGTCATATTTAGATCTTTGTTAGTTGCTTTAGTTCAAAGTTATACCTGAGCCTGGAAATTCCATTATCATTCACAGCACCAAAAATGCATCAAGGTACTCTTTCAAATACTGCAAGCACGTCTCGCAGCCATAAGTGGCTGAATGATGTTTGATGATGTTTTATAGATCCTAACTCTCGTGATCCTTTAAATATGTTTAGATCTTAGGATAGAATTCAGGGAATAAGTAACATTATTCCTTCATAGTACGATTTCTGATATCTCCTGTGACTTGTTTTCGTCAAGTTTGGTTCTTCCCCCAGTCGCAAACCTCCGATCTCACGAAGTATACTATACTAACCTTTTAATCAGCCTGGATGAAATAAATCATAAAAAAAACGGTTTGCAGAAAAAAATTGATAGCTTCCATCATACTCACAAACGTGTTGCAGACGATGACCAAATTGAAGTACGAATTGTTGGGACAGCCACTGTATTTACCAGATTTAGTATTATTTTAGTATTATTACTAAGTATATTCTTGAAAGGTATGAAATTTGAGTTCAATAGTCATAACAGTCATAGAGGGGTCTTTTGAAGACTTTCCGGAAACTCACTTCAGGGAATGGTTGAGGAGAGAACCGTTGGAAAAAGTGTATCAAAGTTATGGGATACTTTGTTGAAAAATAAAAATAGCTTAAAACTTGAAGCCTGACTTTCATGATTAGAAACTTTTTGATCAACCTTCGTAGTATAATATCTATATAATTAAGCAGTGACTTTCGCGCTTTTTACCATTGTAAAATAGAATTTATAATTTTAACGATTATATCAATACTTGTGTAATTGTTAACGAACAGCACTTATCACAGAAAAACTTGTCTAACATGGAATAAATTATATATAGTAAATACAGATATTTCCTCGAAAAATCGCTCAGAAACTTGGATAGATATTTTCAATTTTTTACAGGCTATTTTTTAAGAGCCTTCCAGTTGTACATCCTTGCCAAATATTACTTCTTTATTTTTCTTAAGTTTTCTCAAAATGTCGCAAATACAAGATTATTTGCAAATCCCACATTTTATTTGCTATTTGACAAAAAAATGTCTACTTTTTTCTACCTGTATTGACTTCAAACTGACTAGTAACCAATAAGGCTTTAAGTCTTCCACAAGTGATATGTCCAATTTTATCATAATGCTACTGATAATTGACATAATGCTAGAGTAGTTAGCTACAGTGGGAAAGACACAGAGACCTAATTGGGGTTGTTTTTAACTTAGATAGAAATTCTCCATTTACTACCAATTTAATTATGCGGACTGTGAATAAGATGAAAAATTGTTTCAGAAAAAAAATATAGCAAAAGTAACAATCCAGTGGCAAAGTTCACTGAACGTGACAAAATGTTAAATTATTTAGAAGAAATGAATATAGAAAACCAAATTAGCAAATCTTCAGTATCAAGGATAGTTAAACACTAAATATATTATCCTTATAAATTACAAATTATTCAAAAATTATACAAAGCTGACCAAAAATTGTGTGAGGAATTTAGAAAATTGCTGGATTATGAATGATATGGACTTAAGGATCATGTTATTTCTGATGAATCAACTTTTATAATGAATGGGCAAGTGAATCGACATAATTTTCGTTGTTGAGCAGATGAAAAATTACTGAACTCCTGAGTCAACTACCAAGGCTCCAAATACTAGTTCATGCCCTAGCAAGTAAAAACTTACAGGTTAATAGTAAACCAAAACACACAATGATCAGGAAAGTCAATGTTTATGCCGAACTAACTAGCAGTGAAGTGATATATCCAATATTATTTGATGATAATCTTTTAATAGTAAGAGATATTTGCAATTTTAAAATAAATCGCTCCATAACTGTTGACTCGCTCATGACTGAATGAAGAACCTATTCAGACAGATGAAGACTGTCCAGAACGTCAACATTCTTGATTAATTATTGTGGTGATTTTACAACAAATATTTAAACTTGAAGAGATTTACCACTAAACACCAAATCACTTTTAATTTAACATTAATCTTTTTTCATATTTTTTTAATAACCATCTCCTGATGATGCTATCATGATTAGTGCGCGAGTCGAGCGGTAAAAAATAAGGACTTGGTGTTTAGTGGTAAATCTCTTTCATTTAATCATTTTTTATTTGTAATACCTTCAGAATAATTACACATAAAGAAGTAATATTCAGCAAAGATATATAAACTTGAAAGCCGATCAAAAATATCCTATATAACATGGAGCTTTTGATTAAAAAGACTATCTGTGTCACATCTATTTTTATTTAATAATGATTGGGCTGCCTATTTGTGCATTGGTAAGTGTATTGGTAAGTGTAAAAATTAAATTTTGAGGTCTATGGTTTCAATTAAATTGTAGTAGTGTTGTGTAGTACTTTATTTGTTAAACATGAACTAAAATTAACATAATTTAGTGCTTGTCACTTTACTATTATATATTTTGTGTTTAACAGTACTTCCTTTTAATACAAATTATTTGTTACTATACTGTAAAACTGTAAATAATTATAACCTGTAAGTTTTTTCTAGTTCATATGAAAAATGTTTGTATAATTTCTCATTTTAAATTGATCTATATACTCCTACCAATATTGTGTATTAGTAAATAAAACAGTATTCCCGATATTAAACTTGTTTGGCCAATAGTCCACATAAGTTAGATGAATCGTCGAATGAGGAAGTTTCAATCTTTGCATCAAGGGTAAGCCATTTTTCTTGTTAGCTTGGAAAACCATACTGGGCTACGTCAAACATCTGCTTAAAAATAACATTAATACACTATCGAATGTGTTTGTAAAGAATGATAGACAATTTATATATTCATGTAATAATAAATAATAACAAGACAAATCATTAAACCAATTTACCACTGGACTAACTAGTAATTAATTATTTCTATTTGTGATTTTAAGGTTTATATTAGATTTAATTACACATTAATGTTATCAAAATTTCGAACTTAACTTATATAATTTCTTAAGTAAATTGTTCTCACCTCTAATTTTAAGGAGTTGGAGCAAAAAATCCATATTTACATTATCTTATTATTATTTATTATGTATGTTGAATTTAGCTTTACCTAATTTCTATGTTCAGTTCCAATTTACAAACACATTTGATATAAACAAACACTGCTTATATTTTTTCTCCAGGGTTGTGCACGATTTTTCGGATTTTTATCGAATCCGCTTTTTATAAATGTACTAGATCATTGTATAATAAAATTTTATAAATAATAAACTTCGTTTTATTGCTACAAAATCCCAATTTAACCTATCTATATTACGTCGTCCGACGTTATATAGTTAGGTTATGCCGTATAGATGGCAAAATTAGCGATTATGTTTCTAGGTATCGAGATATCTAGAAATATAATCGTTAAGGAAAAGTCATAAATACGCGTATAGAGGGTGCCACTACTGCGTCTACCATTACTTTGGCCTCTCGCGTATCTATGCTGCCACTTAAGTCCTTTTACATAAATTTAACTTCCCGTAGACAGAGGGGGCAACATATCATCTTTCTTCACTAGTGTGCCTTTCTGCCAATAGATGGCGCCACAGTACGGCAATTCTCGTTAGTTTGAATCTCTGCGGATAGATGGCGCCACCATATAGACCGCTTAAAAGCTTCACCAACTTGCCAATAGATGGCGCCACCATATAGACCGCTTAAAAACTTCACCAACTTGCCAATAGATGGCGCCACCATATAGACCCCTTAAAAGCTTCACCAGCTTGCTAATAGATGGCGCCACCGTATAAACCGCTTAAAAGCTTGCATGATTTGCCAACAGATGGCGCCACCATACAATTAGTTCAAAAGTTTGCATAATTTGCTAATAGATGGCGCCACCATAGCAACAGTTCAAAAGCTTCCATCATTTGCTAATAGATGGCGCCACATAGGGCTGGGTTAATTAGTTTTACTATTCGGGGCTAGATGGCGCCACTTGTAACTAAGCTTGTTAATTCAGCTTCCCGCGGATAGATGGCGCCACGTATAGACTATGTTTGTAACCAAACTTATGGACAGGAAATTTTACTGTCTAATTTCAAGAAATTATAGTTCATCACAATTAATTTCAAGAAATTATAGTTCATCACAATGAGATAACTATTTTAAAAGATATAGCTACCATAAGAAAATAAAAGGCAAGTAATTTTGACAATATGCATATATACAAATATGTTTAAAATCATAATTTGAATTTATGTAATAGCATATGTTAAAATAAATTAGACGTACCTATGACATGAATCCAAATTTTAGAAAGAGGGATTAACCCTTGATTACCGGTGTCCTTTGGAGGAAGTGCGAGTTATTTAGGAGAGTTAATTTTATACAGGGTAGTATAGTATTGTTAAGTATTATAGGGAATTAATTTAGAACATATAAAGGGATATATCGATGGAAGATTGTCACAGAAAATGTGTTAAATTATTTTTAAAAAGTGACACAGAAAGGATACCTGTTAAACATGAATTGTTATTGCTTTTGTTTGATGTAGAATGTTATAAATATTCAGGTATTTGTAATTTTTAACATTGACAGATATAACAGCATTTATAAATCAAGTTAATATCCTCCTATTTCGACATTTAGATACTTCTATTGAGATATATGTAATGTATCTTAACCCTTGTAATATTTTACATTGTACAACAACAATAAAGGAAATCAGATAAGGAGTGTTAGCTAACAAAAAAGCCATATCATCTGTGTTGTATAGAAGTACGAAAATATTGAAAAAGAACAGTACTAACTTAAATAGTTTGACTTATAAGTGGTGTTAAAATATTACAAAAAAAGAAAAGTAGATCTACATTAAAAACCTGGTTTTATTATATACAGAATCTTGAAACGTCATACTCGCATTTAATTAAGATATTTCTATGTAAATATTCCATCGATGGAAAATTCCTATTTATGTATCAAGGACACCGATATTCAGGGAAATTATAAACTTGTCAAAATTATTTGCGTTTTTATTTTCCCTCTCATTGTGATAACTGATTTGATAAAACCCGCATGCCACAAGAAATGCCCTGGCTTTTATTTCAGGCAACCAGGAATACTTAATAATTTAAATCATTATCTATTTTGTGCCATGCGAGTTTTAAGGGAATATAGATATAAATAAGTAAATAAAACGAATGTAGGAACAAGAAAATATTTTTATTTCAAAAATAATATAATTAAAATACAAAAACAGATTCAGTTTAGTAGTGGGGGAGAATAGAAAATTTAGCAAATTTAGCTATAAAAACATAGACCTAAATAAATTGTAACAGTTCTTTGTTTTCTTTTATATGTCCTTAACTTAATTTTCGACCTTTTGACTATTATTTGTCAAAAAAATAATAAAAATTTAATCTTCAAATTAATCTCCCTCTGTAAATCTCCCACTTTCGTCACCAATGGGCAAATGCCAATCCCAGATAGAAAAAAACTTGGTTTTGATGTGATAGTCATTGAGACTTTTCAAAACTTCCTCAATAAATATGAAACGACTATCAGCCAGGTAGGTGGGGTGGTGTTGGAGGGATTGGCAGTAATTCGCAAAATCCGAAAGGGTCAAATCTGGAGAATACGCCGGATGTGATAAAATCTCCCAGCTTATCTCGATTATCGTCTCCAGTCAGCAGTCATATTGCATTATGTTGTCCTGAGGCAAAATGAGTTGATGCTGATAACAGTTAGCAGCGACCGTTTGACCAGATTGGAGCAACTCCTACATTAGGCCCAGTTGACCCCACCATATATACAACAATCATTTTTGGCGTGGATATTTGGTATTGCGGTACTGGTTTTAGCCTCTTCCTCTTATTCTGAAGGATCCACTTTTCGTTGGCCGCTTTGAAGAAAATACCAGAAATCGTTTAAAAAAATTGTTGGAAGACTGAAAGAAATTGGAATAAGTGTAAGGCATTGAGAAGAGATTACTTTGAAGGAGACAATATGCACTTGAATGAATAAATAAATACTTTGTGTTTTATTTAAAAGGTCACTTATTTTTTGATCATAGTAGTATATTTACTGTACAGCATATTTTGAACAGAAAAACTGTTACACTTTTTGCTTGGTTACCTGTGTCTATATGCGATTATAACCTTACACATGACAAAGTAAACGGTCTAAAAAAAATGTTTTTATCACATTGTAACGTAATACACATGACGCAAAAGATTATGATTCAGGAGCAATAATACAACTTAATATAGACTCAAATGAACTGAAGGACGGAAATATACAAAATCCCCAAGAGGTATTAGATCATCTCTTTTCTTTTATTTCTCTTAACTAGTTTCTACGTTGCTTTCTTAAATGTATATACACAGCCCCAAAAGGTAAAGCTTCCATTTGAAAACAAAAACACTTAGAAAAATAAACAGTATTATTTTCCTATCCTGTTCCAACTCTTTTATTGGAACCTTCGGTCTGAAACATTAAACACAAAGACATTTTATTAAACTCCAAATCCCTTTTTTTAATCTCATTGACGCGCGTTTCGCTAATCATGTTAGCATCATCAGGAGACGATTCAATCTAATTCTAAATTATGTCCTATTTATGTCACAACAGCACCTAATGAAGCGTGTAAAAATCACGAACTATGAAGTTAGCTAAGTGTTACATTAATAATTGTAAAAGTTGATTGAATGTTTTCTTACATTTTTCTGTTGGAATGCTTTCATACGCATCCAAAGCCCTATTATTATTTACACTTTTAACAAGTCTTAAATTGCTGATGGCTATATTCCAATGTTGGATAACACAAGATTTTTCATTTTTACCATATCTAACGTGGGTTGTGTGCTCTTTATATCCGGTCAATGGGGATCTTTAGGGAGTTTGCCCAATATACCTTCGATCACAATCTTTACAACTAGCTTAATAAATTCCCGATTTTTCATGTTGGTCCTTTACCTTATCTTTTTTATTGCCCAGAATTTATCTGATGTATTACATGATTGCAAACCACCTTAATAATTGTCTTGACGTATGTTTTCTAATTAATGTATCTACAATATTCTTATTATAACCATTCAGTTCGGACACATCTCTAATTCATTTTAATCCTTTGTTGCAATTATCTTATTTTTGGAGGAAAATTAATTAATCTCTTCACCATAACATTTAACTAGTCGTCTTATTATGGATGCTATGATTCGAAATCGTTAGGAATGTATCTCAAAATAATGGTATTTTTTCTAAAAATATCAAAATCTAACCAATTTTGATTATTGCTACTCATTAAAACATCCGAAATGGTAATCTATTATTCTTCTCAAGTTTATCCGTGAATTATGTGGTTTCAGATTTACTATTTAAATTCTCAACAAAATCGTCTAAGCATTCATTCTTTGAATCAAAAATTGCGCGAACATCATCCACATATCTTAGCCACACCCTCGGCAAGTAACTGAATTCATCTTTCGCCTCGGTTCCAAATTTGCTCGTGAATAGGTTCTCTAAGAGTGGTGAGCTATTTATGAGCTTATTATTAAGCTAAAAACAATTTTGTTTCAGACATAATCTTGTTATAGAGATGTACTCTGAAACAATCTTGTTATTGAGACCGTTTAACTCGAGTAACTCTCTCAGGTACTTCGAGGTGTGCGGAATTGGCACACTCGAAAACAATGATGATACGTCAAAGAATGCCAACACCTCACGTTCCTGTAGACGTGTGTTTTTTACTTTTCTTATGAATTCTATTGAATTTATCAAGAAAAGGAAGGTAGTTGGTATGGTAGATGTTTAAATTTCTTGGCTAACAATTTTGCCAAGTTGAATTTTGAAGAATCAATGGTTGATACAATTCGTCTCATTGATTTACCTGGTTTATGCCCTGATGAATGCTTTGGAAAACTCAGGGAACGATATAATGGCAAAATTGCAAAAAATATTTCAGATAAAAGTCAAACGCGAAATAAGGTTGCAGTAAAGGATAAATCTGATTATTTTGAACATGTTGAAAAATTAATTGAAGAGAGCCCATAGAAACGATTAAATAGGCAATGCAGTCAGAGATACATTGAAATCTTGTAACAACCTTATTTCTCCTTCCAAAAGTGCCAAGATTATTTGCTTTACGAGAAATTCATCAACCAGGAAAGTCAATGAGACCAATTATATCAGCCACTGATTCTCCAAAATACAACTTGGCAAAATGATTAGCAAAGGAATCTAAAAATCTGGCAAACCTGTTATTTGATAAACCCAACAGAATTAATGTGAAAAGTCAAAAACACACGTCTACAGGAAACCGAGGTCTTAGTGTCCTTTGACGTATCATCGTTTCAGAGTGTACCGATTACGCCTAGCTTGAAATACCTAAGGTAGTTACTAGAGTTAAACGGTTTCAATAATAAGATTGTTTCAGAGTACATCTCTTTAACAAGATGATATATGAAAAAAAAATGTTTTCGCCTTAATAATAGGTTTTACGAACAAGAAGGAACGGCAATGGGTAGTCCCTTGTCATCAAACTTATTCATAAGCAAATTTGAAACTGAGGCGAAAGATGAATTCAATTACTTTCCGAAGTTGTGGCTAACATATGTGGATGTTTTTACAATTGTCGGTTCAAAAAATGGAAACTTAAGTTTTTTGTTAAGAATTTAAATGGTAAATCCGAAACCATAGCATTCATAATGAACTTCAGAACAATGCTAGATTATCATTTTTGAATGTTTTAGTGGGTAGGGACATTAAAAATGGGTTAGATTCTGATTTTTGGAAAAAAAACACCACCATTGTGGTAGATAGATTAATCAGTTATAAACAAGACTTAAAAGCAATTAGGGAGGTGTCCGAAGTGAATGGCTATAGTAGGAATATTGTAGGCAGATTAATTAGAAAACATACATTTAGACAATTATTGAAGAATCTTCGACTTTTTGACAGGAACAGAACAAAAATAAAAGAGTGGACATTAATGTGTTAATATTAATGTATAGAAATAAAAACTATTATTGTTGCCCAACATTCACTTGAGCAGGACCATAATATAGATATTAGTAATTTAAGACTTGTTAAGTGTATATAATAATAGGGCTGGCTTTGGAGAGTATGAAAGCTTACAAATAGAGAAATGTAATAAAACCATGAACCAGGATAAAGGATCTATTCCGTTCAGTCACCTTTTTAATTATTAATGTAAAGGTTAGTTAACTTCATGGTTCATTATTTTTACACGCTTCATTAGGTATGGATGTCATATCAACAGAACATAGTATAGTTCTAGAATCAGATTAAATCATCTCCTGAAATGCACGTTGGAACATTTAAAAAACTTTTCTAGTTGTTTGGTGTTTCGCGACGAAGGTTCCAATAGAAAAAATGATAAAGGTTTATTATCAAACTTATACATTAAAGTACAACTTCTGGAGTTATGTTAAATGGTGGCCGTTTCTGGGTTTACAAATTGATACTCAAATTACTGATTGATATTGATTTTGATCTCTTTCGATTCCCGAACAATTACCTGATTGATAGTCGATTCACATGTTTTGATAAAGTTTTTTTCGATCTGGGATTCGACAGTTGCCCGAAAGATGACGAAAATGTATAGATAATGAGGGAGATTACTTTGAAGATTAAAGTTGTATTTACTTTTGTGTAAATAAATGCCAAAGATAGTCAAAAAAGACTGAAGATTAAATTGAGTACTTAATCCTATCCAAGATCTATGATATCAGATTGTGTGTAACCAAAATGGAAAGGAATAGAATTTAATGCATCCTTATTGACTTATTGAAAGAAAAGTGTAATGCAACGGTCTTCCAAAATGCAACGGTCTTCAAAATTAATTGATCGTAGTTCAAAGTGAAAAATATATACGGAATATAAAACATATTCTACTTCAAACGGTTCTTGTTGGATTTTATTTTGTTTGTTAGATCATATTATTGCTACTGGCGAACCCTTTACTTTATCATTAATTAAAAAAAAATAGAAATGACTTACTACATGGTAAAAATCTGTCGAGCTGAAGCTCAACAGATTAATCAGGTTCAGTATCACACGATACTAATTCTTGTTATGTTTGGTTTCTTCACTCATTCCGTCACCTAAATTCCATTTTCAGTCTCAAAATAAAATATACAACACAGTCCACTCTTGTGGTTCCAATTATACTGTACTTTTTCTGGTAACTATTTTAAGAATTACCAGGTCTGTAAATATGAAACCGGAATTTGCCCATAGATGACCCTAGCTGTCAATGTAGTTACCGTCAAACCGCGTCATTCCCTTGTTGAGGTCTGATAAAGATTTTCAACTCACAACAATACAAGTTTAATACAACAGCATAGTTTGTAATAGCATTGAAAATGTCGAATTTTGTGAGTGGAAACTACGATTTGCGGTCAGCACTGATTGTTACCATTTGAAGAAAACTGCTACAGAATCGCATCGAATTCTTGTCGAAGCTTATGGTGAGCATGCTCTTGGTAAATCACAGTGCTTTGAATGGTTAAAAATGGCGATAAGTGGTTTATGACGTGAAAAACGAAGAACGTCGAAGACCACCGAAAAAGTTAGAAGACATCAAATTGCAAGTATTGTTGGATGATAATCACGCTCAAACGCAACAACTGGCGGATCAATTAAATGTGACATGAGAAGCCGTCTCTATGCGGTTGAAAGCCATGGTAAAGATAGAGAAGATGGGAAAATTGGTTCCACATGAACTGAATGAAAGACAGCAGAAAAACCGAAAAACCACTTGCGAAATGCTGCTCGCCCCATACAAAAGTAAGTCATTTCTCCATCGAATTGTGACTAGCGATGAAAAGTGGATATATATTTTGAGAATAAGTGCTAAAGATCATGGGTAACTCCAGGCAAATCATCGACATCGACTGCAAGATCAAATCGCTATAGACGGAAGACAATGCCCTGTGTTTGGGGGGATCAGAAGGGTGTGATATATTATGAGCTGCTAAAACCTGGCGCAACCGTTAATACTGAACGCTAACGACAACAAATGATCGATTTGAATCAAGCTTTGCGTGAAAAACGGCCAGAATATCAAAAAAGGCAACACAAAGTGATTTTGCTTCATGATAATGCATCATCACACACAGCAAAACTGATGGAAAGAAACGATTGAGGGGTTTAGTTGGGATATACTTTCGCATACAGCTTACTCACCAGATTTGGTTCCGTTCGATTACTACTTCTTTGTATTGGTCAGAAACGCACATGCTCAGCAGAGCTGCTTCACTTCATACGAAAATGGTTCTATGACTGGTTTACCTCAAAAGAGCAACATTTTATTTCGGCGTGTCGCCCACAAATTGTCAAGCAGGTGGGAAAAATGTATAGTTAGCGATGGGCAATACTTCGAATAAAATATTTTTTTATCATTTTAATACAATAAACGTGTATTTTCTATTCAAAAATTCCGGTGGTCATAATTACATACCTGGTAGATAACTATGACGAAATAACATGTTACAGTTTAATAAAAAAAACATTAAAGATATACAACTTTGCTCCCGCCGTTCTATTTGCTAACGCCATATATCGGAAATCATCATAGACGACATGCAATACCTTTGGGCATCTTGCAAACCTAACCCCATAGCACCAGTAGTCGATTTGTGTTTACATCATAAAGTTATTCGCGACTAAAAAGTCAGTTTATGAGCCAAATTCTCATCAATTGCGGGAGGTGCTAATTTATTTCTTTAATATGAAGGAATCTGTGGCTGAGGCTCACCGAATACTCTCAGAGACTTATGGTGAGGGCGCTATGAGTGAAAGAACGTGTCGTGAGTGGTTTCAACGCTGCAAGAGCGGTGATTTCCACGTCGAAAACTGGAACAGCGGTGGAAGAAAGAAAGTTTTGGAAGATGAAGAATTAGAGGCATTGCTTAATGAAAACTCGTGTCAAAGTCAAGAAGAGTTGGCAAGATCATTGGGAGTGACTCAACAAGCAATTTGCTTGTGAACAGTTGCTTGAAAGGCAAAAACGGAAGGAATTTCTGCATCGCATTGTGACTGGGGAGGAAAAATGTTATGATAACCACAAGCGTCGAAATTCATGGGGATATTCCGGCCACGCTTCCACGCCGACGGCCAAACCGAATATTCACTGCTCCAAGATAAGCTGTTAAAACCGTCTGAAACAATCACAGGGGATAGTTATCGAACGTAATTAATGCGTTTGAGTCGAGAATTGAAAGACAAACGGCCGCAATACAGCAAAAAACACGATAAAGTGATTTTGCAGCATGACAATGCTCGGTCCCATGTTACGAACGTAGTCAAAACATACTTGGAAACGTTGAAATGGGAAGTCCTACCCCTCCCGCCATATTCTCCAGACGTTGCTCCCTCTGTTTCAATCGATGGCACACGGCCTGGCTGACCAGCACTTTCGATTTTATGAAGAAGTCAAAAATTGGATCGATTGGTCGATCGCTTCAATAGATGACCAGTTTTTTCAACGTGGGATTCGAATGCTGCCTGAAAGATGGGAGAAAGTTGTGCCCAACGATGGGTAATACTTTGAATCATAAATGTATAACCAGTTTTTTACAATAAAGCCTTGAATTTTGAGAAAAAACGGTGGGAGCACAGTTGTATACCTCTTAATAACAAGGTGTAAGGTAAACTTTCGTAAAATTAACCAATGATTCTTAAAATCATTTGAAAGAAAAAAGTTCCTTACGACAAGGATCAAAAACCTAAAAAAAAATTGTAAACATATTAAATCACCAATTGAAAAATCACCTATAATAAGAATTATCATTTTAGCAAATACGTGTAAAGCATATTCGGCAAATAATAATTTGTTATTATTTAACGAATAAACAACAAATAAACTGATTATTATAATATTCAAATATTTATTTTAATTAAGAATCATGCCATACATTAGCCAAAATGAAAGTGGTAACAGCGCATTGACTAATTGAGATTATCCCCCATGACAAAGGGTGTTGGCGCCAAAAATTCTTTCGGTGTAAATTAAATTAGATTTAAAACCAAAATTGTATTCTGTACGGGAATATCACGATGTGCTTCTTATTTACAAAGAAGCCACTGCCAACCAGATTAGAAATATACCAGAACTAAATGTCCGGGAAAATACGTTAAAATGGTGGCCAGGCTTGCACAGACTCAAATAGTGAACATTTTGAACATTTAATTTAATAAAATAATTAATACAGTGTTTCGTAATGTAACGTGAATCATTTAAAACGTGACATTGTGTGAAAAATTAGTGCTAGTAATTTCAACTTAAACATTAAACGACAATAATGTATAAGTTTTCCTGTTAATATGTAAAGTTTTTGAAAATATGACAATATGTAAAGTTTTTGAAACTATACAAATCAAATTTGTCCTGAAACGTACATAATGACTAAAAAAATATTACATTTTATTTTCAAATAACACCTTAAGGGGCCAATGAAACAAAAAACTGAATTTTTCAAAAAGTTTTGACCTATTTTCCGAGGAAATGATTGCATTTTGGATAAATGTTTTAAGGAAACGTTTTGCTCAAAATGATGTAAAGAATCGTTGGTTACATTTACGAAAGTAATTTTCCTTACACCTTGTACATCTAGATTCTTCCTTTTTAACACATCTTAATATATTACTGCTAGTTAATTATTACAAAAAGTAAGGATACATATCCATACATGCCTGGTTGGTGTATTATTCACAAAAATATAGTTTAACCAGGTCAACTCACTCGCTTTGTCGGACTGCGCTTAAGCGCACTTACCTGCAACAAAAGAAAATAATTAATATCAAAATTAATATTTTCAAAATGAACAATACATTGGGTTGGAAAATAAGTTCGTTCGATGTTTAAGAGTAATGATATGTGAAATATAATTTCATGTGAATACAAAAACTATATTCATCTTAGAATTTTTGCTTCTGCCAGCAATCAGATGCAGCTTCAGATGCATTTTAATACCCTCCGCAACAACAATGGTAACATACTAATAGAAATCCGTTTAATGAACGTCTCAGAATCATTAAATCATTGTTCGATCATTCAAAACAACATAAAATCAGATGGAGTAATACATGAGGACATAACACTATGAATAGAGTATATCACAACAAGCAAATGAATACACTCACAAAATATATGTGATATAGCAACTCTATCATCTGTCAATATAGATAGGATCAAAACATGGGCTAGTATTAAACGATTGACAGAAAAACTTAACAAGAACAATATACAGAAAGATAGAAATGGGCATACAGCAAACATAGAAAATAATTTTAAAAATGTGTTCAAGAAGCAATTGGAGCAATAGATAAACGAAAAATCAAAAAAGCGTGAATATTAAACCCCTCAGAACGATGACCGAAGGAATTCGCAAAAGCGAACAAACACCCTAGTATGTTCTAGCATACAAGACAAGAGACACTAAGGACGGACCTGTAAGAACAAGAAATAGATTTACTCAAAAACAGAAATCAAAAGAAGACACTGAGAAAAGTTTTCCAAAGATGTGAAAAACAACCTATATGTAAACAACTCACAAAAAAAGATATGGAAATATTCAAAATCAAAGAAAATTCATCCGTGATCCATCTAGAAATTGCCCACTCCTTCAGCCGCTACCTAAACATCAGCAAGTGTTGCGGACGTTTATAACAAACTGGCGTGAGCTACATGTAATTACAGCCACCATCCGACATGGACAATGTATATAGTCATTCCTTCAGCTGTTATCCAAAGCTAGAGCCCGACTGATGATAGCTTAACGTCAAAAACCGGTATCGACAGACTTGTTGACGTTTTGGTGAAGGTGAAAAATATTGCTTTAAAAAATCAGAGAAAATAAACCAGATAATTACAAGGCCTTAGGCTTAATGAACACTACGATGAAATTACTTACAGCTATTATAATGAAAGATAACATAGAAAGCAAAGTAGAAACCAGGGATGAACAACAGGGATTCAGGAAAAACATAAATGAAGATATATAATCGAACTGATAAAGGATATAAATAAATATAACAAAAATTGTAACATCCAGGGGCAACAGAATTAGTAGAACTAAAAACAGGCATAAGATAAGGAGACTCTCTGAATTCATCATTAATCTGCATAATAAGGAATCAAATAACACGAAAAGATGGGGGGCTCAGCATGGGACGGGATATGGAAATCATAGTCTATTACGCAGATGATACGGTATTGAATGCGGGTACTGAAGTAGATTTACAAAGACAACTTCATATTGTCAAGACAACAGTAAACAACCAGAATATAAAAATATCACCTGAAAAAACTAAATGTATGGTCATCAGCAAAAATCCACAAAAATGCAAACTTGAATTAGAAAACAAAGTCATTGAGTATGTAATATCTTTTAATTACCTATGAATAGAGATCACTAGCGAACGAAATCTTACAAAAGAAGTGATAAGACAAACAACATAAGCAATCGCAGTAAGCGGATGCATTAGAGTTATCAACTCTAATTAGAGTTATCAACTGTATTAACAGAGTAAAATATAAGACAAAAAAAAACGTTAAGACCAATATTAACACGGGCCTTTGTAACTGGAAGAGAGACAAAAAGAACAAAGCGACAAATAAGCTATGTAAAAATAAAAGTATTAAGATCGATCAGTCATTACGCTCAGATGTGGAGAAACAAATAAAAGTATACGTGGACAGTGTAACATACAAGATGTAGACAAGAGGATAAAAACAAGAAGAACCTGGAATTAACATGTAGAAAGATGAAACTCAATAAATTAGTGAATATTTATAAGAACATTGAGCATTGAACATTGAGATACAGTTGAAGACCGATAGGTAGGGTTGCCTAACTGATGGCTGGATAGTTGTCTAACAATAAGGGAAACTAAACGAGACATACAAAAAGGAGAAATTCTAAATAAACGAAGAAGACTTTGGGTACGCGGTACGCGAATTGCTAAGGCATCACCTCCTTCTGTAGAACGGCCGTTTCAAATATTATATCAAGTATAGCTTATACCTGGTATTTTCTTGCATTGTAGAACCGGCGCTAAATTGCATAAATTTCAACATGTCGTTTGCTTTTGTTTGGAATAAATGTAAATTATGAAATCAAAGTAGGTTTTTTACTTTCGCAGTAACGCAAAGTAAACAAAACTTAAGTTAGCTAAACGTATGCCATAATCAAAAAAACGTTGTGTCCAAAAGCGCCTAGAAAATATGAGGAAACAAACACCAAAAGAACTCATTTGTCAACTCAGTATTTAGCTTATAATTCCAACCACTTGTAGGACTATGTGTTATATTAAATAATATTTTTCATTGAAGTACAGTAGGCAAAAAAAAAGTATTTATACGCTCTAATTTTTAGGGATTTATCACGAATCATGGCGAAAATTTAAAAAAACTTTACATAACAGAGGTTAGCAATTTATTTGAAAATATGAATTAAACAGATATGTTTAACAATAACGTTTGAAGCCGTAACGAAATGCACACCGCCAATTACCAGTAGTAATTTTTATAAAAATCAATTTCCATTGATCCCTAATTTATTTAATACTTTGCGTCCATTCCATTAGCAACGAATTATAGCTTCCAAACGTCTAGACATTGATCCCACTTTTTTTCGAGTATCTGTGGGTAAAATGCTCCATGCATTAAAAATAACTTCTTTTAGATACCCTTTGCTCTTAATTGTGACTTCACAGATTTTTCTATTTAGAATGTACCATACATTTTCTATGGGATTAAAATCCAGTGATTGGGGTTGTGTGATAAACCTTCGAGGTGCATTACAGACAAGCCACTTCTTGGTTATGTTAGTTTTATGTTTAGGGTCGTTATCCTGCTGGAAATCGAATGTTCCTTTCAGTCCTAATTTTACAGCACTGTCTCGAAGGTTACTTCGCAACACTTCCACAAAGGACAGGGGTGTCATGTTGCCGTTTATGACGTAAAAATTTCACATGTAAGACAGGCACCCTCAAACCATAACATTACCACCACCGTGCTTAACTGTATTTAGTATGTTCTGCCTACTAAGCCCAATATTCTCTCTCTGTCATAATGTTAAAATGTTGGCTCTACAAAAATGTAGAGGTTTGTCTCTATATTTTTGGGCAAACTCAATTTCATCTATTAATTTCATTGGGAATGGGTTTTTACAGGTCGCCTACCTCAAATACCTATGTCATGGAGAACATTCCTTATTGTCTGGGATGTCACCTTGTTTCCCGAGCATTTCTCAAAGTCGTTAGAAAGCTGTTGGGCGTTCTGTGTAGGTTTTTTTTAACATGTCCTTGATAATTTCTGTTAATTCTGTTACTCACAGTGATGGCCACAAGGACGACCTGATCCGGGTTTGTTTTCAATTGTTCCCGTCATTTATTTTTTTTTAGGATATACCGCACCGTAGAAAATAATAAATTAAATTGTTTTCCAACGTCTCAACAACCCTTTCTGGCCAGGTACAATGCTGCTATTTCTCCCCTCACTCCCACAAGAATCTTTTTCGTTTCGGAGCCACTGCTAACACACAAATGAAAACTTCTTCTTAAACTGAAATCTGACTGTAACCTGAAGTGATTGACAGACAGGATTGGTAAGCACAATAGGCCACACTAATCCTCACAGTGCCAATGAAGCAGTTTCTAAGTGTGTAAATACTTTATTTACAGTTCAAAATAACATTATTTTGGCATATTATTTGTGTAATTGATATTGACTTAAACAACTTCGTTTTCATGTCATAAGGTACATAATGTTATATTTACAAATTAAAAACACATTTTTGGTTACCTTCGCCATAATTTGTGATAAATCCCTAAAAATCAGTTGTTCAAATACTTATTTTCCTACTGTATATTATTTACAACTTTCTTTTGTTTTAAAATAAGTTGCATAATTTAAAAATGTATCTAATTGTTTTCAACTGGTTATAAAAACAAGTAATATAACAAATAGTCATACAATCTCCACATAAGGATTTAAAAAAGTCTTACCTGTGAACTATTGGTGCAGTACTCTAATCCAGCTGATGTCCCCAAAATGTTCGTTCCTGAACAGCACCAATTTTATACGCCCATAGACTATCCGAAATAAATGTAACTTTGAGCAGTTAGCCTTTGGAAAGTATACAACTGAGATATTCCACATCGGACATCATGATTTAACAGATCTATTATTTAAAATATGATTATAAAAAAAATAAAAATCAATTTCAGACATTAAGGATAATTGAAAATTGCAATAACAACAAATAAACTACAATGATGCTGTGGATATATCTGAATGCTATCCTGGAATCGCGCGCGAACCGGAATCCTGGAGATGTAGTGGTTGTGCTGTAACAAAATACTCATTTACACTTTTTGTCAAACAAAATATTTTCTAGTAAATATTAAAAACCCCCTTTGAACCTACAAGTAATGTCGTTTTTTTTAATGTTAAAACACTGTCATATACATTAAAATTGAACTTAATATATTATAACCTATATTCTAATTAAATATATTGATGGTGTGCTTTTCTTAAATCAAAAAAAATATCTGACCCTATAAGAATGTAAGAGCAAAGTGTGGGTAAGTTCAATATACACATTTGATGGCTTATGAGTTTTGAAAACAAAACAAAGCATTAATGTTTTTTATGCTTGTGCCTGGAATAACAGAACATATCAACTTTACTTTAGAAAATTTAAAAACAGTAATTTAATGTTTCCGACAGTGTAAAATCTGGAAGACATGTTGAATTCGATAAGGATCTGTTATCGGTTGAAATTAAAGCTGATCCCAGACAAACCACCCTGGAATTAGCCACAAAGCTTCAAATTTCATGACCAACCACTCAATAAAATACAAAGAGGAGGAACATGGGCCATATCAACTTTCAGCTAAAAACAAAATTCAATGTGTAGTCATCGTAGTGTACTTTTATCCAGGTTAGGCATATCATTTTTTTCTTCCACAAATTGTTACTAGAGATAAATAGTGAATTCTATACTGCAATCCACATAAGAAAACATAATGGTTAACGCCAGGACAACCACCTTTCCCACTCCAAATCCAAGTCTTCAGCTTAAAAAATGTTACTGTCAGTAGAGGGGTATTTTACAGGAATTATTCACTATTGAGGATCTGAATTGCAATGAAAACACAAGTACTGAATATTAAGGTGCTCAGCTTCACAGATGAAACATGGCTGTGATTCAAAAACGCCCAAGACCGATTAATCGAAAATGTATTATTCTGCAGCATGACATGCAAGACCTCAGTGCCAGAATCACCCAAGAAAAAAATCAAAGAATTAAGCTGACAAGTGTATTTGTAAGTGTATTTCATGCTGTATTGTCAAATTACCATCTTTTCATATTTATGGAACATTGTATTGGTGGGAAAAATTCCTACTGCGACAGAGATTAAAACTGCACTCGAAGAACATATCATAACATCTATATTATACAAAATCACACTTTTTTTACGAAAAGCTTATCAGAGAGATGGGAGAGATGATTATGCGTCACCTATAATACTACAAATGAGTTTGCGATCTTACCTGTATGCCCATATCCTTTCGCATATTGTTTTTCTGTCCCACTCCAATTTTCCCCGACATAAAACAGTGTTGTCGCACTGCAGGTAGCATTTCGTGTACCTAGACTCCTCTGGTATGTCGAACGATCCTTCGGAGTCTTTAACTAACACGTTCTCGGGCTCGACGATGCCCGGAATCATCCGAGAGTTGGGACAAATCACTCACGACTTGCATCTGTGAACTATGGTGTAAAACACTCGCGCTGCGTACTCGAGTGGATCTGAAAAGAAATAAACACAAATTATTTGAAGCACTTTAAAATAAAACAAGAAATTTAACTTACCGTCATTAACTTTTGCTATAGATCAACTATGCTTGGCCCCAGAATACCCGAAGTTAAATATATATATATATATATATATATATATATATATATATATATATATATATATATATATATATATATATATATATATATATATATATATATATATATATATATATATATATATATATATATGAACGATTCTATACACCCAGTTACCCCCCACAATCATAAAAAAACCATTCGACCGAATCAAAAATGACCAGGTAGACAGGTTTATGATGGAGATTTTACTGTCATCATAACATCTATATTATGTCATATTGTTAGTATGCATAACATACATATTATAATTAACGTAACTATCCAATCATCTGCCTATGGCCCCCGCCCATATTCCGCGGCTCGAGATAATTTCGTGTCCCCTCACATGATTTGACCTTGTGCGACGCTTTAACTCACCACCGCCCTTCCGAGTCAGGATGGCAAGCCTTCTCGCAATTGAGAACATCTGAGAATCAAGTCCATGTCAACCACTGATCTGTACCCATCTGTTCACGAATTAGCACCGGCAGTCCGAGCCCGAATAGGAACGTGATGTACACACGTATCCAGCTATCGCCTACACCCAAGAAATTACTTCCAAGAGCTTAGGCGACAGACAGATACATGCCTCGGATCTGCCGCAACCCACACCCTTTACCTGGCACTATCGTGATGTCCTTATTTCACGCTAGGCCCCCCGTTTCAGTACATTCACCGGCAGCATTTCCACCGATCTCTTCATGTCCGACAAGTGAAACTAACGACGGCAAATGCCCCTTATGGGAAGTCCAGGGCATAAGGAGACCCAAGCCTGCTACTCCTGCCATGAATACAGGGCGGGTGACCCAACTTGATTCCAGGTCTCCTCCAGGGTAGACCGCGACCGGTGTTCCGATTTTAGTTCCGCATCTGAAATATTAAAAACAAAGGGTATTAATTATAGTACTGACCTTTCATCTTTAAATCAGGTTAAAAAAATCAGAATCTCAAACAATAATATAGTTCTTAACATAATGTGAGATTAGTACAGAGCCTTCAATTTATTCCTGTAAAACACATGATTAGTGAATTATTTAAACTTAGGAACTTTCATTTTTTTATGCTGAACTATTTAAAGGTGGTAAAATTTGTCGTCAAAAATATTACTAAAATTTTCCATAGAGTCTTGTAAACAAGGTGTAAGATTTGTATTAGTTTCTATGTTTCCTAGACAAGAAAAAATATTTTAAAAACACCACAAACTTGTATCATTATGTAAAAGAAATAATTCTCGTTGTCTGCAGTTCATCAAAAATATTTCTCGTATCATAAATCTACGACATACGCTTTTCTTCTTTTTTCCTTTCATGGCATCTACTCCGATGGAGTTATTTTAACATTTTTTAACATTAACGTAGACTTATAGAACCACTTTGTCAAATTTATGATGCAAATAAACGCCCAACCGACCAATGCATTCGCCGAATTATCGACAAATTCCGAACGCATTTTACGATGGTCGATATTAAAATAAAACGAAGATAAAAAAATATCCATTTTGAGGAAAATATCGCCGCTGCCAAACAGTGCCAGCAACAGTGTTGATGAAGATCCAAATTTATCAATTCGTTTATGGGGATTGTTAGAGAGAGATGATCAATGATTATTTAATTTCGAATTTGGATAGTATTGATCTGGAGAAGATGTGGTTCCAACAGAACGGTTGCACATGTCATACAGCCAACGCAACAATCGATTTATTGAGGAAACAGTTCGGTGAGAAAGTTATTTCAATGAACGGAGCTGTTAATTGATTAGATTATCCCTTTATTATATTATACCCTATATTATCTCCTTTAGATTATTTTCTTTGGGGTTATGTTAAATCTTCGATCTATTCTGTCAAACCAGCAACTATTGGCCCCTTGGAAGTCAACATAACTCGGACAATTGCAGACATAAGACTCCAATTGCTTGAAAAAGTGGTCGGACACGTTTTGTCAGAAGTAGCCGCGGCGGATATTTGTCCCAAATTGTTTTCAAAAATATTAATGCCATTGACTCTCATTTCACATAAAATAGTTTCAAATCATCTAATTTGGATATTGTTTTAAAGTTTGAACGTACTAAAATTTCATCCTGTGTATATTAAGAATGACACTGCTGGTAAACATAACCATATTTGTTGATAAAGTGTGTTCAAGAAAAAAAAACATTTTTAGCGTATTTTTAAAGAAACCATATAGTGAAGCTGAATTTATAATAATATCTCCGTTGTGTGTTGCTTGCACTGGTTGAACTGGATATGGTTCACATTGATGCGATATTTGACCGACAAGTGCACTTAGTCGATCACCTGGAAATTATTCTCAGATTATTTTTTACTCAATTTAACATTTAACAATCCTAGTTCGTCTGGTCATCCAGCTGATTTGATCCCATATTCTGATTCAATACTATTTTCACGATTACTAATTCCGATCCACTTGGAAAAATGTTCGTCCATGCGGTTAGCGTCAATCGGCATATTTTTGTAAATAAATATGTAAGTTTGCAATAAATATGTTTTGTAATATAGGAATGTAAGTAAATAAATTGTTTGCCTCTTCACCATTTTTCTTGGCTTGACCCAAAGACAAATGCATATCAGTTAATTCATCAAAAGTAAAATTATTGATTCTTTAGTATGAATTTGGTACAGATACTAAAAACTAACATTAATTTGACACGGCTTACCATATTCAATATCCAAAACCTGCTAACGAATGTGGGCAATAATGTTTTACTAGTGTACTATAGAGTTACCGAACATTGTAATTATTTCAAAAACCGTACCTCATACTACAAATTTAGAAAAAGTGTTTTTTATGGACTAAAAGACTGTTATTTTCAAAAATTTTACAGGGTGCTTTAAAAAATACTGATTTAGTATTTTATATTTATAAAAATGGCACCACTACCCCCTATCTACACCACTTTTTATTTTATTTTTTTTGCAATAAATAATAAATTATGCCTTGTAGCGACTTGTATTACACCTGCAATTTTCAAGTTTTTATTTCAAACCGTTTAAAAATTATTAAAAAAAATCAAATTTAATTTTAGAGCTTTGAAATGGTGATACCTCCATAATTACACCCATCAGCCAAAAGTTAATTATTAAGGAAATTTTCATTATTTGCAGTGCTTATTACCGTATTATGTTTTACCCTGTATATCAGTAATGGTTCTTACAAAATATGCACTTGGAACTCATATTTAATTACCCTGTATAATACAAAACGTTATTCAACAAATAAGTGTATGAGACTACTTTAAGAAAGAAAATTTAATATAGAATTAAAGAAAAACCATAAATGTTTCCTTTTCAATAAAAGCACTCAATACTTTCCGACTGAAAGTTTAATTATAATAGTTTCATTTTATTTTGTTCAATTTAGGAAGAATATTCATGGAATTATAGTTTTTCTTTAACTTCTTATACGCGAGTATATTTAAACATTGCTATATTGTAACAATGCTAGTCCGTTATTATTTCTATAACCACAGTAAAAAAGTGACAAAAAAGATAAACAACATCTTTCTAAGTCTAATGTCTGAATGATTGTGGCATGTTCATATTTTTTTATTTTTTTTTTTAATATAAGAAATATGTAAGAACAGATATTTTTGATATTTTTTGAGTTTTAGATCGTGGCGAAAAACCTAAAGAAAAAAAAAGGAAAAAAAATATCTTTCTATTAAAATATTGACACATCGACACAAAAAGAAGGAGATTTTACATCTGTACATTTCAAACCTGCCAGATATCGAGATTCTAAATGTTCGGCGTCTCTATATTTGTTAATAAAATAACCGATACGAAAATCAAATTTTGTAAAAATTATGCTCAATTACTTATTTGTTTGGGGACCAAGCGATGCACAATACAACGAAAACAAAACCTCTTACGATTTTACTTGAGAAAATTCGGGAAAAATTGCGAGCTGACGAATAAACCATCTTCCGAGACGACCTTCAACTCGCAATTGAGGACCAAAGATAGTCGCAAGTCGTTAGCTCTGTCTTAAACGAATCTATCCAAGATGGATATTTCAAGACAAGAACGTTGACGATTCTTGAAAAACATTGTTTAATAGCCGGTTTTTATATCAAAACATAAAAAACCTTGAGATTTGATATCGATCAATTTAACATTTTTAAATGAAAATATTAAACATTATTTTAAAGAAAGGCCGTAATACGGAAAGCCGTAAAATATAAAAATGCCAGGTCTTGAAATAGATTTAGAATATTAATTTTATTCGATATTAAAACTGATATTGACTTCTCTCTCGTTCCATGTTTTCATATTAAAAATGCCGATGTTGGTAAACATAACTTGGTCTGCTAATAAAACTGGGTTCAGGAAAATATAATTTTCAGCGCTTTTTTGAAGGAATCATGTGGAGAAGTTGAAACTTATAATAGGGTATCTTCTTTCTGTAGGACAGTGATTTCCAAATTGAGAGACGCAAATTAGTGTAAATGGAGGCGCGAAAACTTTAACAGAAATGCAATTTTCATAACATAAGATACATAAATAAAAAAATAAATACAGTGGAGGACAAAAGTATTGCCAAACTATGTATTTCATATGAAAATTATATTATTAAAATTATATTAAATGTTTATGTATTACATATCCATCCATAAAAAAAGACAAATTAAAACTTTTTAAACAGAACAAAAAATACACAAATTAGATTCAACGTTTCAGAATAGGTGGACAAAAGTATTGGCACAATATATACAAAATATATGTTTATAAAAACTAATACTTCATAGGCAGATCTTTCCATTTGTATGTTTTCAATAAGTCTTCTCCTCATTGAATATTATTCCATTCTTGCAGAAGTATTTCTTTAAGTTATTTACTTGAAATGTGACGTTTTCTGATCCGTTGGTCTAATTCGCTCCAAAGATTATCAATAGGGTTGATGTCAGGAGACTGTGGAGGTGTATATAGAGAATGTGGTACATTGTTAACTATCCACTGTTGTACTATATACACTGTATGCTTTGGATCATTGTTTTGTTGGAAACAATAATCCTCTTTTTTTTTAGCTTAGTTTAGTTTTAACTTTTCCGCACTATTTTTAAGTTGTCTTTTAAAATGTTTAAATATACTTTTTTATCGACGATACCATCGATAAATACTAGACTGCTTATTCCCCCTGATGCCATTCACCCCCACAACACTAAGACACTGCCACCATCGTGTTTAACGGTTTGATGCTAGTGTTTTAACTCCATTAACAGTTAATGTACTTAACAGTTCCATGTTCGGCTTTCTCCATACATGTACATTATTGCTTATTAGTTTGTTCTGCTAGCATGGAAGCAATTTCAGAAGCTGAAGTATGAGTTGTTTTACTTCGTCCACTATTTTTCTTTGTTCTCTCCGACAGTTTTGACGGGCGTCCAATTCTCGGTTTATTTTTTAAATTGTGAGCATATTCTAATCTATTTATGACATTGCGCACGGTAAATAGACTTTTTTCACTAAGGCAATTTCAGAAACGGATTTACCCTCCTTTCTTTAATATATAATAATTTTTCGCTCGGAGTCCGCAGTTTCCAGACCTTTCCGACCCATTGCAACAATTTAAAGGCTGAATAACAACTAAACCACAACAAAAGTAATAGTTCAGAATTTCCTATTAATACAACAGGAAACATATGCAAATATTTTGTAATTTCTTTGTATTTTTGTACCCTTTGAAAGAGATTAAACCCAATTTCTGTACATTTTCTTGGTCTGTTAAAAAGTTTTATTTTGTTTAAAATAAAATAAATAAAAATAGGATGGGTATGTAATCCATAAAAAATTAAAAGCTACTTGTGGTTATATTTTAGAGAATATAATAAAATTTTCATATGAAATACATAGTGTGCCAATACTTTTGCCCCCCACTGTGTGTACACTGGAGGACACACCATTTCTGATATATAACGTTCTATGATCATCATGATTCGCCAAACAACATAATGATTTGACAGCGGTCACACTAAAAATATCACTCATATATTACCAGGTGTAGAGGTCAATAATCCTTAATTTTTTAATAGATGGAGCTGGAAACAAGGATCACTCCAGTCCATGTTTAAACGATTTCGTGTTAGCATCATATTTTTTAAGTGTGATAAACATGTAGAGTTTCGAGCCAAATAAAGAACATTTGCGACACGTACCGATTTTCTTGTTCAATAAAAAGAAAAACGCGGATAAAAACCATCGTATATTTGTGCAAAGTTACGGTGACAATGTCCCAATGCAAGACGCTTGTGGGCGTTGTTTTAGAGAATTCAATAGTGGTGATTTCGACTTGAAAAAAATTGAAGATGCCGAATTGCAAGCATTACTGGAAGAAGACAATATGTAAACAAATGGCAGAGAAGTTGAATGTTAGTCGCCGAACCGTTTGTGAAGTTCTGCATTCCATGGGAAAGGTCCAGAAGACAAGCAAATAGGTACCACATCAGCTGAACAGTGTGTGCTTACTTTGCTACTAAATGCATCGGATCGTGACTGGAGTCGAAAAATGGATATATTTCGAGAAACCAAAATGCAGAAAATCATGGGTTGAACCATGAAAATCGACCACAAGACCGAATCGCTTTGACAAAAAGAAAGTCTGAAATCAGGCGAAACAGTTAATACCGTTCACTACCGTCCACAAATGATCAACTTGAACCATGCATTGATCGAAAAGCGACGAAAATGGGCTGCAAGACACGGAAAATGATTTTTTCAGCACGACAACGCCCCATCACACACAGCGAAAGCGGTCAGAGACACCATTTCTGCACTTGGCTGGAAACTCGTGCCCCACCCACCGTACTCACCAGACTTGGTCCCTTCCGACTACCACGTATTTTCATCGATGCCTCACGCGCTTCTACAATTACGGATATGTCGAAAAATAGCTTGATGATAATTTCTGGAAAGGCATCCACAAATTATCAGAGAGATGGGAAAAATGTGCAGCTGGCGATGATGCATACTTTGAATAAACCATTTTTTACCTACCTCCCAAATTAAACGTGTTTTTTTAAAACATTTAAAAAACTATTAACCGCCACATCTGGCTAAAACACTCCTTTAAAAGTTAGGCTGTTTGCAAAGTTGTCTGAAGATATGAAAGCTACCATAAGTACTAGTACGAATTATGCCTCCCTTCTATACTATTGTGAGCATGGCGCTGGCTACCTCGTGCAAAAGTAATTCACATCATGTTTGAAGTCAAAGAGATTGCAATGATTATTGACGAAAATCAATTCTTCTATTGGAACCTTCGATGTTAAACACTAAATTCGAATAGATTACCACTAAACATCAAATCACTTTTATAACAGTTGCTCAGTGCACGTTTGGCTAACCATGTTAGCATCATCGGGAGATTTAATCATCTTCCTCACTTCTGATGATGGTTAGCGAAACGCGCGCCGAGAGACTTAATAAAGTAATTTGGTGTTTAGTGGTAATTCCTACGAATTTAGTTGATGAAAATGATAATTAAGAGGCAATATATTATTTAATAATAATAACTTTATTTTTAAACTTGCCTACGTAGGTGACATATTTGCAGAATTTAATGTTTTGATAACTTCATGCGAGGACCTCACTGATTTAAAAAAACAAAGTGAAATTAGTCATGAAACAAATGGAATTATAGAAATCAAATTTACAAAAAGTTAACTTCGACATGTTTCCACTTTTAAATGATTTCTGCACTAAAGTAAAGATTAAATCAAACAAAAATGTATTTAATCAACACCTGGATGGTTTGCTAACGCACTTTTCACATTACTGATAAATATTGAAAAGGAAAAATTCATAAATATCATGCGATACTTAATTGAAACAAAAATTTGATAGTAAAACTCTAGTTGAATTTCGATTGAATCGAATTAAATATAACATTTTCTCAAGCAATGTAAGTACTGCTGCCATTCGTAACCATATATTTAAGCGAAACGTAATTTCCTGCATTAATTGCGATCCAATTATTGAGCCCGTTTAATAGTAGAAAAAGAGCTGCAAATGGCACTCTCCTTGATTACATCTAGATTTGATAAACGTTGTATTAATAAACAAGCACACCCATCTCGCTCTTCACCATTTTTCTCAGCTTGACCCAAATACAAATGCATGCTCGGTAAATTAATTCAAAACTATACAAATATTATATAATTAACAATGACATTTGTTGATATATATTATGAAAGTGCAAAACAGAAAAGGCAATGAAATATCTGCAGGCACTTGTATTTTCATTATTCAAAATCTGAAAAGTACTGGCTGGAATCACTGCTATCATCCGCAGTATTCACAGTATATTATACATTTCATGATTTCACTTTCTGTATGCTTGATCGTATTCTTCCATATCTTAGGAGTAATAGTGGGAAGTGCCTCACGCCACATGTTTATACAATCTTGTGGTGTATTACCATCTCTACCCATGTGTTTATTATAGTAATTTTTTGCAATTCCCCATATTAGCTTAATTGGGTTGAAAATGCAGTGTTATGAGGGAATACATAAACCCTTAGCTTGTATTGTTCTGCTAAATTGTCTTGTAAATGAAAATTAAACTGTGAGTAACTACCTATGAACTACACATGGGATTATAAACAATCTGTTCTGCAGTTCTTAGGTTATTAATACTTAGTATTTGTACATGATATAAATGGTGTCACGAATAGAACTTGTATCCAAAGCTGCAGTATTGGTAATCCTTTTAGAACAACTACGCTTTTTAGGCGATTTTAAAACTTGTTTTTCATCTTTTGTGAAACAGTACTAACAGTGGACATACTCAAGGCTGCTGCAACACGCTAAAAAATTAATCTAATTTCTATAATATACTATATGACAAACTAAACATATCCAATTATTAGCAATTAACTTAACATACCTCTGAACAGCCGCAAAGGATAACAACAGACCATTATAGTCTTCAAAAAGAATTGGTTCTTGTTCAAAATATATCAAAGATGCTACTAACTTTTGACAACTATTAAAGTGATTTATCATTTTGCAGGTGCGACTCTGGCAATTATAACACTGTGGTGGTTCTTAAAAGAACTGTTTTCTATGGTAACCACAACATACATTAAATAATCAAATAATCAAATGGAATGCAACACAAAACTGAGACATTACAACACAGTTATTAACCCAGAATGTCTCTATGGCGCAGAAACGCTCATTTTGAATAGAAAGAAAGACATCGAGGAGATAGAAAAGAAAGAGAAAGAAAAATCATAAGAAAAATCTTAGGCCCCAAACAAATTAATAGCATAACATACCGACTTCGAGAAAACCAAGAAATCAAACAATACACAGATATACACAGCGATATGAGAAAAAGAAGACTGTTTCAGAAACTGTTTCAGACACAAGGTTAGCGTTTGGGAGGTTGGCCAGAAAGAAAAATGTAGGAAGACCGGAACAACTTGGTCTGACAAAAGGAAAAAAGCCCATAGTAAAAGAATTAAATCAGTATGGGTGCAAAGGAAGGCTAACAACAACAAATGCCTCTAACTGTACTTCGCGTGGTCCACCAGGGCCCATACGTGAATAATAATAATAACAAATGGAATGTACTCAATAAACTTCAAATTTAGAGCTGGATTGGGTTGCCAACAATATGTGATGTCGAGTTTCAAATTTTTCTTGTTGATATTTATTAACACGTTTGGTTATCCCATTTGTATCTGAGCGTTTACTTTCATTTTTTACCTTACGATCGAAAACAGTTTTTTTAAGAACTACCACGATGTTATAATTGTCAGGGTCGCACCTGTAAAATGCCATATCATTTAAATAGTTGTCAAGAGTTTGTAGCATCTCTGATACACTATTTTGAATAAAAACGAGATAATAATGGTGCATTGTTACTCTTTGTGGCTGTTAGGTATGTTAAGTTAATTGGTAATAATTGGATATGTTTAGTTTAAGTCTTTAATTTTAGTTTAAAAATCGCCTAGAAAGCGTATTTTCACTGAAAAGGTTATCAATACTGCACCTTTGGATACAAGTTCTAGTCGTGACACCATTTATATCATGTTTTTTACATAGGCACTCACAGCTTTATTTTCATTTTCAGAACAGCATGTAACTTTGAAGTCCTTAAATGAGCAATTAAAAGAGGAACAATTGTTATGGATGATACTATGTCATTGTGCAATGTATTGAAAGTAGGTTTTAAATGGAAAAAAGATGATCAAAGACGAGACCTTATGGAAGTTCCCAATGTTGCCCTAAATTTTATAGATTTCTTGAGAAGTTATATGAAGGAAAGAAAAAAGCATTGTACAAATTTGTCTTCTTAGATGAAACCTGGATTTTTCAAAATGATACTGTAAGTCATTCATGGCAAGATAATAATAAGAGGAATGTAAAAGTTGATGGTAAAAGGTAAATTACACAAATATGTAAAAAATATGAAACGTTTTGATTGAAAATTTTAATTTTAGATACATCACATTTCATGCTGGCGGTTAAGACTTATTGAGGGTGCAGAGACCATATTTCCTCAAAAAATGAGCTTACTGATTATCATGGTTAAAAGAATCAAAAACAAAAATTGAAATGGTTTGAAAACTGATTATTAAAAACCTTAAGTGAGCAAATATTATCATAGCACGCTATTAAACAAGATACAAAATAGCTCGTGGACAAAAGCTGCCATTCAAGATTGGTTAACTAATAATAATATAGCATTTTCAATTAAAATGTTTAAAACTGAACTATTAAGAATTGTAGTAGAGTACCTACCACAACCAAATTTATTATTTTGATATATTTCCTATGTGGATACTTTTCAGAAATAAACCAGCATGGAAAAATTTAGTAGACAACTTGCATTGCAGAACAATATGGGTACAAAGTTTTATGTATGCCCGCCCCCATGCCACTGCATTTTCAATCCAATTGAACTTGCATGGAGAATTCAAACCGTTTGAAAATTATTAAAAAAATTCAAATTTAATTTTAGAGCTTTACAAGGTCATTTACCTGTATACCAGTAATGATCGTTATAAAATATGTACTTGGAACTTTTTTACTATTTTAATAACGAAAATTTAGTACAGAATTAATTTAAAACCGTAAATGTTAATTTTTGAATAAAAGCACTGAATACTTTCCAACTAAAAGTTTAGTTTTCATTTTATTTTGTTCTTTCTTATATGGGCATATATCTAAATAATGCTATATGTAATAATACTAGTTCGTTATTATTTATATAACCACCATAAAAAAAAGGTAAACAATGCCTTTCTATTTTACATTGACATAAACGTACCGCAAAAGGCCATCAACACAAAAAGAAGATTTTGCGTCTGTGCATTTCAAACCTGCCCGATATCGTGATTCTAAATGTTGGCGTCGCTATATTTGGTAATGAAATAACCGATAGAAAAATCGAGTTTTGTAAACATTTTCAAATATCAAGCTTAATTACTTACTCGTTTGGGGACCAAGCGACGCACAACACAACGAAAACTAAACATTTAACGATTTTACTTTTGAAAATTCGGGAAATATTGCGAGCCGACGAATAAATCATCTTCCGGGACGACCTTCAACTCGCAATTGAGGACCAAAGATAGTCGCACAGTTAGCTTCGTCTTAAACGAATCTATCCGAGACGGATATTTCAAGCTACGAACGTTGACGATTCTTGAAAAACATTGTTTAATGGCCGGTTTTTTTTATATCAAAACATAAAAAACCGTGATATTTCATATCGATAAATTTAACATTTTTAAATGAAAAGATTAAACATTATTTTAAAGAAAGGCCGTAAAACAAAAAAAAAGCCGTAAAATATAAAAATGCCAGGTCTTGAAATAGATTTAGAATATTATCATTTTAATCGAGATTAATACTGATATTGACTCCTCTCTCGTTCCATGTTTTTATATTAAAAATGCCGATGTTGGTAAACATAACTTGATCTGCTAATAAAACTGGGTTCAGGAAAATATAATTTTCAGCGCATTTTTGAAGGAATCATGTGGAGGAGTTGAAACTTATAATAGGCTCTCCTTTCGGTAGGACAGTGATTTCCAAATGGAGAAACGCAGACTAGTGCAAAAGGAGGCGTGAAAACTTTAACAGAAATGTAATTTTCATAACATAAGATACATAAATAAAAAAATAAATACAGTGGGGGACAAAAGTATTGGCAAACTATGTATTTCATATGAAAATTATATTCCTCTAAAATATAAGCTTAAGTAACTTCATATTAAATTTTTATGTATTGCATACCCATCCATTAAAAAAACAAATTAAAATTTTTTAAACAGAACAAAAAAATACACAAATTAGATTCAACCTTTCAAAATAGGTGGACAAAAGTATTGGCACAATATATACAAAATATAAGTTTAAAACAACTAGTACTTCACAGGGAGACCTTCCCCTTTTGTTTTCAGTAGGTCTTCTCTTCATTGAATATTATTCCATTCTTGCAGAAGTATTTCTTTAAGTTATTTACATGAAATGTGACGTTTTCTGATCCGGTTGTCTAATTCGCCCCAAAGATTCTAATAGGGTTGATGTCAGAAGACTGTGGAGGTGTATTTAGAGAATGTGGTACATTGTTGACTATGCACTGTTGCACTCTATATACACTGTATGCTTTGGATTTTTAATTTTTTTTTTTAAGTTCTCTCTTTTTTAATTTTAAGTTCTATTTTAGAAAATTTAAATATACTTTTTTATACCAACGATAAATACTAGATTGCTTATTCGCCCTGATGCCATGCACCTAACAACACTAAGACATTACCACCACCGTGTTTAACGGTTTGATGCTAGTGTTTTAACTCCATTTCCATGTTCGGCTTTCCCCATACATGGCCATTATTGCTTATTAGTTTCTTCTGCTAGCATGGAAGCAATTTCAGAAGCTGAAGTATGCGTTTTTTTTATTTCGTTCACTATTTTTCTTTATTGTCTCTCCAACAGTTTTGACGGGCGTCCGATTCTCGGTTTATTTTTTAAATTGTCAGCAAATTCAAATCTATTTATAACATTACGCACAGAAAATCAACTTTTTTTTTCACTGCTAAGGCAATTTCAGAAACAGATTTACCCTCCTGTCTTAAATACATAATAATTTTTCGCTCGGAGTCCGTAGTTTCCAGACCTTTCCGACTCATTTAAAGACCATCCCAACAATTTAAAGGCTGAATAACAACTAAACCACAACAAAAGTAATAGTTTAGAATATTTTATTAGTACAAAAGTCAACATATGCACAAATTTTGTAATTTCTTAGTATTTTTGTACCCTTTCTAAGTAAAACATTTTAACTGTGCCAATACTTTTGCCTAGCTATTCTGAAAGAGATTAAATCCAACTTCTGTTTATTTTCTTGCTCTGTTAAAATGTTTTATTTTGTTAAAAAAAATATGATGGGTATGTAATCCATAAAAATATAACAAGTTACTTGTGGTTAGCAATATATTTTTTAAGTGTGATAATCATCTCGAGTTTCGAGCCAAATAAAGAACATTTGCGACACGTACTGATTTCCTTGTCCAATAAAAATAAAAACGCGATTAAAAACCGTCGTATATTTGTGGAAACTTACGGTGACAATGTCCCAATGCAAGACGCTTGTCGAAGGTTTGGTTTAGACTATTCAAAAGTGGTGATTTCGACTTGAAACACAAAGAACGCGAAAGGAAAAAAATTGAAGATGCCGAATTGCAAGCATTATTGGAAGAAGACAATATGCAAACAAATGGCAGAGAAGTTGAATGTTAGTCGCCGAACCGTTTGATTCACATCATGTTTGAACTCAAAGAGATTGCAATGATTATTGATGATAATCAATTCTTCTGTTGGAACCTTCGGATTTGTTAAACATCAAATAACTTTTATAAAACTTCTCAGTGCGCGTTTCGCCAACCATGTTAGCATCATCAGGAGATTGAATCATCTTCCTCACTCCTGACGATGCTAACATGGTTAGCGAAACTTGCGTCGAGAGGCTTTATAAAAGTTATATGGTGTTTAGTGGTACTCTCGAATTTAGTTGATGAAAATGATAACGAAGAGGCAAAATATTATTTAGGAATAATAACTTTATTTTTAAACTTGCCCATGTAGGTGACATGTTTGCAGAATTTAATGTTTTGAATAACTTCATGCGAGGGCCTTACTGATTTAAAAAAAAACAAAGTGAAACTAGTCACGAAACAAATGGAATTATAGAAATCAAATTTACAAAAAATTAAGTTCGACATGTCTCCACTTTTAAATGATTTCTGCACTAAAGTAAAGATTAAATCAAACAAAAATCTATTTAATCAACACCTGGATGGTTTGCTAACGCACTTTTCACATTACTGATAAATAATGAAAAGGAAAAATTCATAAATATCATGCGATACTTAATGGAAACAAAAATTTGATAGTAAAACTAGTTGAATTTTGATTGAATCGAATTAAATATAACATTTTCTCAAGCAAAGCAATGTAAGTACTGCTGCCATTCGTAAACATATATTTAAGCGAAACGTAATTTCCAGCATTAGCTGCATTCCAAATATTGAGCCCAGTTGATAGTAGAAAAAGAGCTGCATTTCATTTTCTGTATGCTTAATCCTATTCTTTCATATATTAGGAGTAATAGTGGGAAGTGCCTCACGCCACATGTTTATACAGTCTTGTGGTGTATTACCATCTCTACCCATGTGTTTATTATAGTAATTTTTTGCAATTCCCAATAAGTTTAATTCGGTTGAAAATGCAGTGCTAGGAGGGAATACATAAACCTTTTGCTTGTATTGTTATGCTAAATTGTCTACTAAATATTTCTGTGCTTCCTGAAAATGAAAATTAAACTGCGAGTGCCTATGTCTACCTACATATGGTGCCTAAACTACATATGGGATTGTGAACAATCTGTTCTGCAATTCTTCGGTTATGAATACCTATAGTGTTTATACATGATATAAATGGTGTCACGAATAGGACTTGTGTCCAAAGTTGCAGTATTGGTAACCCTTTTAGTAGAACTACGCTTTTTAGGCGATTTTAAATCTTTGTTTTCCATCTTTTGTGAAACAGTACTAAAAGTGGATATCCTCAACTTTAAGGCTGGTGCAACACGCTAAAAAAATTACTCTAGTTTCTATAATATGCTATAACAAAATAAAAATATCCAATTATTAGCAATTAGCTTAACATACCTCTGAACAACCGCAAAGGATAACAACGGACCATTATTTTCTCGTTCTTGTTCAAAATATTATATCAAAGATGCTACTAACTTTTGACAACAACTACTTAAGTGATTTGGCATTTTGCAGGAATGACTCTGACAATTATAACACTGGTAGTTCTTACATACTCAACCTTAAGGCTGCTGCAACACGCTAAAAAATTAATCTAGTTTCTATAATATACTATATGACAAACTAAAAATATCCAATTATTAGCAATTAACTTAACATAGCTCTGAACAGCCGCAAAAGATAACAACGGACCATTATTGTCTTGGTTTAGTTCTTGTTCAAAATATATCGAAGATGCTACTAACGTTTGACAACTATTAAAGTGATTTGGCATTTTGCAGGTGCGACTCTGACAATTATAACATCGCGGTAGTTCTTAAACGTTCAGGTATTTGTACAAGCCGGTACAAAACTAAAACAGTTCGAAGTTATCG
This sequence comes from Cosmopolites sordidus, assembly GCA_031761425.1. Classification (NCBI taxonomy): domain Eukaryota; kingdom Metazoa; phylum Arthropoda; class Insecta; order Coleoptera; family Curculionidae; genus Cosmopolites; species Cosmopolites sordidus. The sequence goes on along the minus strand of JARFXV010000409.1, from coordinate 1,117,732 downwards.
ATGACGCTATTGAAGAACAGCAGAAATACCACTACATAAATTAAAAAATGAAATAATCAAATGCAAACATAAAACACAAAACTGAGACATTACAATCCAGTTATTAAGCCAGAAGTTCTCTATGGCGCAGAAACGCTCATTTTGAATAGAAAGAAAGATATCGAGGAGATTGATAAGAAAGAGAGAAAGAGAAATCATAAGAAAAATCTTAAGCCCCAAACAAATAAATAGCACAACATACCGACTTCGAGAAAACCAAGAAATCAAACAATAAACAGATATACATAGCGATATGAGAAAAAAAGACTTAAGTTTTACGGACACATAAAACGGATGAATCCGAGTAGGCTAACAAGACAAATAGTTGAATTTTATGAAAATAGGAGTAGAGCTAAAGTAGAAATAAAACGTAAGTAAATGGATTGCTGCAATTAAAGCGGACCTAAGATCAGCAAATATTACACAAAGTTAAATTCAGGATAGGAACTGTTTCAGACACGAGGTTAACGTTTGGGAGGTTCGTCAGAGATAAAAATGTAGGAAGGTAAGAACAACTTGGTCTGACGAAAGGAAAAAAGCTCATAGTGAAAGAATTAAATTCGTATGGGAGCAAAGGAAGACTAACAACAACAAACGCCTCTAACTGTACTTCGTGTGGTCCACCAGGGCCCATATGTGAATAATAATAATAAATGGAAAGTATTCAATAAATTTAAAATTTAGAGCTGGATTCGGTTGCCAACAATATGTGAAGTCGAGTTTCAAATTTTTCTTGTTGATACTTATTAACACGTTTGATTATCCCATTTATATCTGAACGTTTACTTTCATTTTTTACCTTACGATCGAAAACAGATCTTTTAAGAACTACCACGATGTTATAATTGCCAAAGTCGCACCTGTAAAATGCCATATCATTTAAATAATTGTTGTCAAGAGTTTGTAGTATCTCTGATACACTATTTTGAACAAGAACGAGACAATAATGGTGGATTGTTACTCTTTGCGGCAGTTAGAGAGGTATGTTAAGTTAATTGGTAATAATTGGATATGTTTAGTTTAAGTCATATATGTATATTATAGAAACTAGAATTTTTTTAGCGTATTGTAGCAGCCTTAAGTTTGAGTATGTTCACTATTAGTATTATTTCACAAAAAGGGAAAAACATAAAAGTTTTAAAATCGCCTAGAAAGCGTAGTTTTACTAAAAGGGTTATCAATACTGCACCTTTGGATACAGGTTCCAGTCGTGACACCATTTATATCATGTACGAACACAATAAGTATTCGTAACCTAAGAATCGAAGAAAAGGCTGTTCTTAAACCCATATGTAGTTTATACATAGGCACTCACAGTTTAATTTTCATTTTCAGAACAGCATGTAACTTTGAAGTCCTTAAATGAGCAATTAAAAGAGGAACAACTGTTATGGATGATACTATGTCATTGTGCAATGTATTGAAAGATGTAGGTTTTAAATGGAAAAAAGATGATCAAAGACGAGGCCTTATGGAAATTCCCAATGTTCCCGAAAATTTATAGATTTTTTGAGAAGTTATATGAAGGAAAGAAAAAAGCATTGTACAAATTTGTCTTCTTAGATAAAACCTGGATTTTTCAAAATGATACTGTAAGTCATTCATGGCAAGATAATAATAAGAGGAATGTAAAAGTTGATGGTAAAAGGTAAATTACACAAATATGTAAAAAATATAAAAAGTTTTGATTGAAAATTTTTATTTTAGATACATCACATTTCATGCTGGCGGTTAAGACTTATTGAGGATGCAGAGACCATATTTCATCAAAAAATGAGCTTACTGATTACCATGGTTAAAATAATCAAAAAAAATCTTGAAATTGTTTGAAAACTGATTATTAAAAAACTTAAGTGAGCAAATATTATCATAGCACGCTATTAAACAATATACAAAATAGCTCGTGGACAAAAGCTGCCATTCAAGATTGGTTAACTAATAATAATATAGCATTTTCAATTAAAATGTTTAAAACTGATTTATTAAGAATTGTAGTAGAGTACCTACCACAACCAAATTTATTATTTTGATATATTTCCTATGTGGATACTTTTCAGAAATAAACCAGCATGGAAAAATTTAATAGACAACTTAGCAGAACAATATGGGCACAAAGTTTTATGTATTTCCCCATACCACTGCCTTTTCAATCCAATTGAACTTAGATGGGGAATTGTAAAAAATTACTGTAATAAACACATGGGTAGAACTGGTAATACACAGCAAGACTGTATAAACATGTGGCGTGAGGCACTTCACAGTGTGTGAATCCTGAGATATGAAAGAATACGATCAAGCATACAGAAAATTAAAGGGTATGACAGAGAGCATATACTTGTTTGAAAAGAAGTTCTTCCATTAATTATAAATACTGGAGATGATAACAGTGATTCCAGCCAGTAGTTTTCAGATTCTGATTAATGAAAATATAAGTGCATGCAGATATTTAATTGTTTTTTCTGTTTTGTACTTGCATATTATATATCAATAAATGTCATTGGTAATTATATAATAGTTTTGTTTTATTAACCATTCAAATATTAAAAAATGTCGATAGTTTTGAATAAATCAACCGTTTTTGAACGAAGCATTTTACATCTGCTGAATCTATCTAGAGGTACTAAATCGACGACATTTGCAAGACTTAACATTATTAAACATTTATTATATATATTTTTTAGTTAGTTAGTAATTTGTATTTAATTTAGAATTGATTGTTTTAATTGTTATTAAAGTTTAAATTTTAAAAATTATTCGCTAAAGTAAGGTTATCATATTTAATCACAATCTCGCAACAGGGCCAAAGAATATTTACATATAGATATATACGACAATATTCTTTGACAGGGCAGTCAAAATGTTGATCATGTGCTTTTAATGACGTGCAACTGCTTTTATTTTGTACGAGCAATAGTTACTACTACTACTATTGCTGCAGAGTTATCGAAAAGTGTCAAATTATCTCAAAAACCGCGCCTCCTACTAAGATTGAAAAAAAGTGCTTTTTATGGACAAAAGACTTGTTAATTTCGAAAAAATTAAAGGGTACTTCAAAAAAAACACCAATTTGCTATTTTTTATTTATAAAAATGACACCACTACCCTCTAGATTAAAGTTTTTATTTCAAACCGTTTGAAAATTATTAAAAAATTCAAATTTAATTTTAGAGCTTTGCAAGGTCACGTCTCTATAATTACACCCCATCAATCAAAAGTTAATTAAAGAAAATCATCATTTGCAGTGCTTATTACCGCATTAGGTTTTACCTCTATACCAGTAATGATCGTTATAAAATATGTACTTGGAACTTAGATTTTAATTACACTGTATAATACAAAAAGTTAATCAACAAATAAGTTTATGTATTAATAATTTACTATTTTAATAACGAAAATTTAGTACAGAATTAATTTAAAACCGCCGGTCGCGTTGGTGCGGCGGTATGAGCGTCTGCTTTCCCGAATCCGCGCTGGAGCGGTAGCTGGTTCGATTCCAGCGCTCGGATGGTTATTTTTCTTTCTTCTGTCCGTTTATCTTTCCTAAATGTTTGTGATTGTTTCTAGGCAAGAATGTAAAATCCGACTACGAATTACCCCTCAGTCACGCCGAAGTGTTTACGTTGGTCACTCGCCAGTCGGTAGGTTTCCTGATAGACTTATGGGTAGGCACATAATCAAGGGTTTATAGCCCGACGGGGGTGCTGGCCTGGGTTTGTCGGAAGCTGATGACCGTGGTTCGGAACCCACGTTAAGCTGTAGGTCCAGTCGCTAAATAGCCTAGTTGCTGATGCGCCTCTAACCCAAACACTTTACTTTAATTTAAAACCGTAAATGTTAAATTTTGAATAAAAGCACTGAATACTTTCCAACTGAAAGTTTAGTTTCATTTCATTTTGTTCAATTTAGGAAAAATATTAATAAAACTATAGGTTTTCTTTACCTTCTTATATGGGCATAAATTTAAATAATGCTATATGTAATAATACTAGTTCGTTATTATTTATATAACCACCATAAAAAAAATTGACAACAAAAAAGGGTAAACAATGTCTTTCTATTTTTACATTGACATAAACGTACTGCAAAAGGCCATCAACACAAAAAGAAGAAGATTTTGCGTCTGTGCATTTCAAACCTGCCCTATATCGCGATTCTAAATGTTCGGCGTCGCTATATTTGGTAATGAAATAACCGATAGAAAAATCAAGTTTCGTAAACATTTTCAAATATCAAGCTTAATTACTTACTCGTTTGGGGACCAAGCGATGCACAACACAACGAAAACAAAAACTTTTACGATTTTACTTGTGAAAATTCGGGAAATATTGCAAGTCGACGATTAAATCATCTTCCGAGACGACTTTCAACTCGTAATTGTGGACCAAAGATAGTCGCAAAGTTAGCTTCGTCTTAAGCGAATCTATCCGAGACGGATATTTCAAGCCACGAACGTTGCCGGTTTTTTTATATCAAAACATAAAAAAACCCTTGATATTTGATACTGATGAATTTAATATTTTGAAATAGAAATATTAAGCATTATTTTAAGGAAAGGTTGTAATAAAGAAAACCGTAAAATATAAAAATGCCACGTCTTGAAAAAGATTTAGAATATTATTTTCATTCCATACTAAAACTGATATTGACTTCTCTCTCGTTTCTTGGTTTGATATTAAAAATACCGATGTTGGTAAACATAACTTGGTCTGCTAATAAAACTGAGTTCAAGAAAATATAATTTTCAGCACATTTTTGAAGGAATCATGTGGAGAAGTTACAACTTATAATAGGGTATCTCCTTTCTGTAGGACAGTGATTTCCAAATTGAGAAACGCAGACTAGTGCAAAAGGAGGCGCGAAAACTTTAACAGAAATGTAATTTTCATAACAAAAAAAATAATTACAGCGGGAGACAACAGTATTGGCAAACTATGTATTTCATATGAAAATTATATTTCTCTAAAATATAAACTCAAGTAAGTTCATATTAAATTTTTATGTATTGCATACCCTTCCATAAAAAAAAAACAAATAAATTTTTTTTAAACAGAACAAAAAAATACACAAAATAGATTCAACCTTTCAGAATAGGTGGACAAAAATATTGGCACAATATATACAAAATATATGTTTATAACAACTAATACTTCACAGGGAGATCTTCCCCTTTTTATGTTTTCAGTAGGTCTTCTCTTCATTGAATATTATTCCTTTCTTGCAGAAGTATTTCTTTAAGTTATTTACTTGAAATGTGTCTAATTCGCTCCAATGATTCTCAACAGGGTTGATGTCAGAAGACTGTGGAGGTGTATTTAGAGAATGTGGTACATTGTTGACTATCCACTGATGCACTCTATATACACTGTATGCTTTGGATCATTATTTTGTTGGAAATAATAATCCTCTGTTAGCTTTAACTTCTCAGCACTATTTGTAAGTTCTCTTTTAAAATGTTTAAAATATACTTTTTTATCCACGATAACATCGATAAATACTAGATTGCTTATTCTCCCTGATGCCATACACCTCACAACACTAAGACATTACTACCACGGTGTTTAACGGTTTGATGCTAGTGTTTTAACTCCATTTCCATGTTCGGCTTTCTCCATACATGCACATTATTGCTTATTAGTTTCTTCTGCTAGCATGGAAGCAATTTCAGAAGCTGAAGTATGAGTTTTTTTATTTCGTTCACTATTTTTCTTTGTTCTCTCTCCGACAGTTTTGACGGGCGTCCGATTATCGATTTTAAATAGTCAGCATATTCAAATCTATTTATGACATTACGCACAGTAAATCAACTTTTTTTCACTACTAAGGCAATTTCAGAAACGGAAAGGAGGGCCCTTTCTTAAATATATAATAATTTTTCGCTCGGAATCGATTTCCAGACCTATCCGACCCAACAGTCAACATAGGCACAAATTTTCTTTGTATTTTTGTACCCTTTCTAAGTAAAACATTTTAACTGTGCCAATACTTTTTTTTGCCTAGCTATTCTGAAAGAGATTAAATCCAACTTCTGTATATTTTATTGCTCTGTTAAAGTTTTATTTTGTTTAAAAAAAATAGGATGGGTATGTAGTCCATAAAAAATATAACAAATTACTTGTGGTTAGCATTATATTTTTTAAGTGTTATAAGCATGTCGAGTGTCGAGCCAAATAAAGAACATTTGCGACACGTACTGATTTTCTTGTCCAATAAAAATAAAAACGTGATTAAAAACCGTCGTATATTTGTGGAAACCTACGGTGACAATGTCCCAATGCAAGACGGTTGGTTTAGACGATTCAATAGTGGTGATTTCGACTTGAAACAAAGAACGCCGAGGCGAAAGAAAAATAATTGAATATGCCGAATTGCAAGCATTATTCGAAGAAGACAATATGCAAAAAATAGCGAAGTTTTGCTTTCTCGGCATGAAAGAAAGACTGTTTTGCATCGGATCACGACTGGAGTCAAAAAATGGATACATTTCAAGAAACCGAAATGCAGAAAATCATGGGTTGGCCCAGGACAACCATAAACATCGACCACAAGACCGAATCGCTGTGCATTTGGTGGGATCAGAAGGGTGTCGTATACCATGAGCGTCTGAAATCAGATGAAACAGTTAATACCGTTCACTACCGTCAACAAATAATCAACTTGAACCATGCATTGATCGAAAAGCGACCAGAATGCGCTGCAAGACGCGGAAAAATGATGTTTGCAGCACGACAACGCTCCATCACACACACAGATAAAGCGGCCAGAGACACCATTTCTGCACTTGGCTGGAAACTCTTGCCCCACCCACCGTACTCACCAGACTTGGTCACTTCCGACTACCACGAGTTTTAATCGATGCCTCACGCGCTTCTACAATTACGGATATGTTGAAAAAGAAGCTTGATGACAATTTCTGGAAAGGTATCCACAAATTGTCAGAGAGATGGGAAAAATATACAGCTGGCGATGATGCATACTTTGAATAAACCATTTTTTACGTTTCTCCCAAATTAAACGTGTTTTGTTAATAAAAAAAATTTAAAAACTATTAACCGCCACACCTGGCTAAAACAGTCCTTTAAAAATTAGGTTGTTTGCAAAGTTGTCTGAAAATACAAAAGCTACCATAAGTACTAGTTCAAATTATGTCTCCCTTCTATACTATTGAGTTGCGCTGGCTACCTCGTGCAAAAGTGATTCACATGATGTTTGAACTCAAAGAGATTGCTATGTTTACTGATGAAAATCAATTCTTTTATTGGATCGTTTGGTGTGAAACACTAAATTTGAAGAGATTACCACTAAATATCAAATCACTTTTATAAAACCTCTCAGTGAGCATTTCGCTAACCATGTTAGCATCATCAGGAGATTATTTAATTTCCTGATGATCAATCAGGATTAAATCATATGCCTCACTCCTGATGATGCTAACATGATTAGCGAAACGCACGTCGAAAGGCTTTATATAAGCAATTTGGTATTTAGTGGTAATCTCTTCGAATTTAGTTGATGAAAATGATAATGAAGAGGTAAAATATTATTTAGGAATAATAACTTTATTTTTAAACTTGCCTATGTAGGTGACATATTTGCAGAATTTAATGTTTTGAATAAATTCATGCAAGGCCCCAATGATTTAAAAAGACAAAGTGAAAATAGTCATAAAACAAATGGAATTATAGAAATCAAATTTACAAAAAATTAAGTTCGACACTTTTAAATGCACTAAAGTAAAGATTAAAGCAAACAAAAATCTATTTAATCAACACTTGGATGGTTTGCTAACTCACTTTTCACATTACTGATAAATATTGAAAAGGAAAAATTCATAAATATCATGCAATACTTAATTGAAATAAAAATTTAATATTAAAACCCTAGTTGAATTTTGATTGAATCAAATTAAATATAACATTTTCTCAAGCAAAGCAAAGCAAATATAATATTTTCTCAAGCAAAGCAAAGTACTGCTGCCAATCCAATTATTGAGCCCAATTAATGGTAGAAAAAGAGCTGCAAATGGCACTCTCCTCGATAACATCTAGATTTAATTAACTTTGTGCTAATAAACAAGCACACCCATCTGGCTCTTCACCATTTTCCTCAGCTTGATCCGAATACAAATGCATGCTTGGTTAATTAATTCATTCATATTTTATTCATTCATATTCATTTATCATTAATTCATTCATATTCATATATATATATATATATATATATATATATATATATATATATATATATATATATATATATATATATATATATATATATATATATATATATATATATATATATATATATATATATATATATATATATATATATATATATATATATATATATATATATATATATATATATATATATATATATATATATATGTATATATATATATATATATATATATATATATATATATATATATATATATATATATATATATATATATATATATATATATATATATATATATACATATATATATATATATATATATATATATATATATATATATATATATATATATATATATATATATATATATATATACATATATATATATAAATATATATATATATATATATATATATATATATATATATATATATATATATATATATATATATATATAATATATATATATATATATATATATATATATATATATATATATATATATATATATATATATATATGGTTTAAAGAGGGCATATACTTGATCGAAAAGGAGTTTGGATAATTATAAATACTGTTAATGATAGCAGTGATTCCAGCCAGTACTTTTTAGATTTTGAATAATGAAAATATAAGTAATATCTGCATGTACTTATATTTTCATTATTCAAAATCTAAAAAGTACTGGCTGGAATCACTGCTATCATCAACAGTATTTATAATTATCCAAACTCCTTTTCGATCAAGTATATGCCCTCTTCAAACCATTTCATGATTTAATTTTCTGTATGCTTGATCGTATAATTCCATATTTTAGGAGTAATAGTGGGAAGTGCCTCACGCCACATGTTTATACAGTTTTGTTGTGTATTACCATCTCTACCCATGTGTTTATTATAGTAATATTTTACAATTCCCTATATAAGTTTAATTAGGTTGAAAATGCAGTTGTATAAGGGAATACATAAACCTTTGTGCTCGTTCTGCTAAATTGTCTATTAAATATTTCTGTGCTTCGTGAAAATGAAAATTAAGCTGTGAGCAACTATGTATACGCTACGTGTGGGATTATGAACAATCTGTTCTGCAATTCTTAGGTTATGAATACTTACAGTGTTTATACATGATATAAATGGTGTTATGAATAGGACTTGTATCCAAAGCTGCAGTATTGGTAACCCTTTTAGTAGAAATACGCTTTCCAGGCGATTTTAAAACTTTGTTTTTCATCTTTTTTGAAACAGTGGACGTACTCAACCTTAAGGCTGCTGCAACAAGCTAACAAAATTACTCTAGTTTCTATAATATACTATATGATTTAAACTAAAAATATCCATTTATTAGCAATTAACTTAACATACCTCTGAACAACCGCAAAGGATAACAACAAACCATTATTATCTGGTTCTTGTTCAAAATATTATATCAAAGATGCTACTAACTTTTGACAACTATTTAATTGATTTGGATTTTGCAGGCACGACTCTGACAATTATAACACTGTGGTGGTTCTTAAAAGAACTGTTTTAAATGGTAAGGTAAAAAATCAAAGTAAACGTTCAGATTTGTATAAGCCGGTACAAAACTAAAATAGCACTGGAAGTTATCTATGACGCTTGAAGAACAGCAGAAATACCACCACATAAATTAAATAATAAAATAATCAAATGGAATGTATTCAATAAATTTCAAACTTGGAGCTGGATTCAGTTGGCAACATATGTGATGTCGAGTTTCAAATTTTTCTTGTTGATATTTATTGAATGTTTGGAGGTTATTCCATTTGTATCTTAACGTTTACTTTCATTTTCTACCTAACGATCGAAAACAGTTCTTTTAAGAACTACCACGATGTGATAATTGTCAAAGTCGCACCTGCAAAATGACACATCATTTAAATAGCCGTTGTCAAGAGTTTGTGGCATCTCTGATTCACTATTTTGAATAAGAACGAGACAATAATGGTCCATTGTTACTCTTTGCGGCAGTTAGAGAGGTATGTTAAGTTAATTGGTAATAATTGGATATGTTTAGTTTAAGTCATATATGTATCTTACAGAAACTAGATTTTGTTTAGCGTGTTGCAGCAGCCTCAAGTTTGAGTATGTCCACTGTTAGTACTATGCCACAAAAAGTGAAAAACAAATAAGTTTTAAAATCCCCTAGAAAGCGTAGTTTTACTAAAAGAGCTACCAATACTGCAGCTTTGGATACATGTTCTAGTCGTGACACCATTTATATCATGTATGAACACAGTAAGTATTCGTAACCTATGGATTGAAGAAAAGGCTGCTCTGAAATCCATATGTAGTTTATACATAGGCACTCACAGTTTAATTTTCATTTTCAGAATAGCATGTAACTTTGAAGTCCTTAAATGAGCAATTAAAAGAGAAACAACATGGAAAAAAGATGATCCAAGACAAGACCTTATGGAACTTCCCAATGTTGCCCTAAAATTTATAGATTTTTTGAGAAGTTATATGAAGGAAAGAAAAAAGCCTTGTACAAATTTGTTTTCTTAGATGAAACCTGGATTTTTCAAAATGATACTGTAAGTCATTCATGGCAAGATAATAATAAGAGGAGTGTAAAACCCACCAAAGTTGATAGAAAAAGGTAAGTTACATAAATATGCAAAAACTTACCACAACCAAATTTATTATTTTGATATATTTCCTATGTGGATACTTTTCAGAAATAAACCAGCATGGAAAAATTTAGTAGACAACTTGCATTGCAGAACAATATGGGTACAAAGTTTTATGTATGCCCTCATGCCACTGCATTTTCAATCCAATTGAACTTGCATGGAGAATTGTAAAAAATGACTATAATAAACACATGGGTAGAAATGGTGATACATAGCAAGACTGTATAAACATGTGGCATGAGGCACTTCACCACTGCGACTCCTGAGATATGAAAGAATATGATCAAGCATACAGAAAATGAAATGGTATGGCAGAGAGCATATACTTATTTGAAAAGAAGTTCTTCCTTTAATTATAAATACTGCAGATGATAACAGTGATTCCAGCCAGTAGTTTTCAGATTGTGATTAATGAAAATATAAGTGCATGCAGATATTTCATTGTTTTTTTTCCGTTTTGTACTTGCATATTATATATCAATAAATGTCATTGGTAATTATATATTTTTATTTTAATAGCCATTCAAATCCTCCTGAATCTATCTAGAGCTACTAAATCGACGACACTTGCAAGACTTTAAACATTTATTATATATTTTTTTAGTTACTTAGTAATTTGCATTTAATTTAAACCTGATTTTTTTTTATTGTTATTAAAGTTAAATTGTAAAAATGATTCGCTAAAGTAATACGTATAATAAAGTAATACATATAGATATATATGTCAATATTCATTGACAGGGCAGTCAAAATATTGATTATGTGTTTTTAATGACGTGCAACTGCTTTTATTTTGTACAAGCAGAGTTATCAAAAAGTGTCAAATTATCTCAAAAACCGTGCTTCCTACTAATAATAAAGAAAAGTAATTTTTATGGACAAAAGACTATTATTTTCAAAAAAATAACAGGGTGCTTCAAAAAAAAACCAATTTACTATTTTTCATTTATAAAACTGACACCACTACCTTCTATCTACGCCACTTTAAAATATGTCTCGTAGTGACTTGTACTACACCTACTAGTTTAAAGTTTTTATTTCAAACCGTTTGAAAATTATTAAGAAATTTCAAATTTAATTTTAGAGCTTGCAAGGTCATGTCTCTATACTTACACCCTATCAATCGAAAGTTAATTAAAGAAAATCATCATTTGCAGTGCTTATTACCGCATTAGGTTTTACCCTGTATACCAGTAATGATCGTTATAAAATATGTACTTGGAACTTATAATTGGATTTTAATAACGCTATATAATACAAAACGTTCATCAACAACTCAACTATCAACAAATAAGTTTAATATCTTAAGAACGAAAATTTAGTATAGAATTAACTTCTTTTAACTCAACTTTTAAAGTAGTGTTTGAGAATGTAAAATCGTTTTATGAAACTATCGTCACACAAATTTTGTTTTAAAAATAAAAGTGATAGATAACAAAGTAAAAAAATGTTTTATTCCTGTTAATTTTTGAATAAAAGCACTGAATACTTTCCAACTGAAAGTTTAGCTTCATTTTATTAAGTTCAATTTAGGAAAAATATTAATAAAATTATAGTTTTTCTTTACCTTCTTATATGGGCATATATTCAAATAATCGTATATGTAATAATACTAGTTCGTTACTATTTATATAACCACCATAAAAAAATTGACAAAACAGGGTAAACAATGTCTTTCTATTTTACATTGACACAAACGTACGGCAAAGGGCCATCGACACAAAAAGAAGAAGATTTTGCGTCTGTGCATTTCAAACCTGCCCGATATCGCGATTCTAAATGTTCGGCGTCGCTATGTTTGGTAATGAAATAACCGATAGAAGAATCAAGTTTTGTGAACATTTTCAAATATCAAGCTTAATTACTTACTCGTTTGGGGACCAAGCGACGCACAACACCACGAAAACAAAACATTTTACGATTTTACTTGTAAAAATTCGGGAAATATTGCGAGCCGACGAACAAACCATCTTCCGGGATGACTTTCAACTCGCAATTGAGGACCAAAGATAGTCGCAAAGTTAGCTTCGTCTTAAGCGAATCTATCCGAGACGGATATTTCAAGCCACGAACGTTGCCGATTCTTGAAAAACATTGTTTAATAGCCGGTTTTTTATATCAAAACATAAAAAACCTTGATATTTGATTTGGATGAATTTAACATTTTGAAATGAAAATATTAAACATTATTTTATAGAAAGGCCGTAATACAGAAAGCCGTAAAATATAAAAATGCCAGGTCTTGAAAAAGATTTAGAATATTAATTTTATTCCATACTAAAACGGATATTGACTTCTCTATCGTTCCTTGTTTTGATATTAAAAATACCGATCTTGGTAAACATAATTTGGTCTGCTAATAAAACTGAGTTCAAGAAAATATAATTTTAGTTTAAATATACTTTTTTATCCACGATACAATCGATAAATACTAGACTGCTTATTCCCCCTGATGCCATACACCCCTCAACACTAAGACACTACCACCACCGTGTTTAACGGTTTGATGCTAGTATTTTAACTCCATTTCCATGTTCGGCTTTCTCCATGCATGCACATTATTGCTTATTATTTTCTTCTGCTAGCATGGAAGCAATTTCAGAAGCTGAAGTATGATTTTTTTTTATTTCACTATTCTTCTTTGTTCTCTCTCTCTCTGATAGTGTTGACGGGCGTCCGATTCTCGATTTATTTTTTAAATTGTCAACATATTCAAATTTATTTATGACATTACGTACAGTAAATCAACTTTTTTTTTCACTACAAAGGCAATTTCAGAAACGGATTTACCCTCCTTTCTTAAATGTATAATAATTTTTCGCTCGGAGTACGTAGTTTCTGGACCTTTCCGACCCATTGCAACAATTTAAAGCTGAATAACGACTAAACCACAACACAACTAATAGTTCAGAATTTCTTATTAGTAAAGTTAACATCTTCAAAAATTTTGTGATTTCTTTGCATTTTTGTACCCTTCCTTTCAAAAAACGAGGTGCTTTAAATACAAAAGAAAGGATTTCTGTATTCATCCATTTATATTTTGTTTCCTTCAAGGTAATGCTCCCTCACTGCATTAGAATTGTTCCGACATTTTTCCCAATCTTCGAAACAGTTTTTAGACTCTCCTTCTAGTATTTCCTTCAGTGTGGCTAACTAACTTTCTTCAATGCTTCCATGAACTTAAAACGACGTCAACGACGAACAGTAAAAAGATACACGGTGCCATATTGAGCGAATATGGTTCTTATGGAACTGTATTATCTGTAGCATCTGTTCAACATGGCGATGTTTAAAAAAATCAATCAAAGACACACCACACAGATCTAAATTGTTGCCTGCTTGAATTGATCGAAATGGTAATCAAGAAATATCTATAATGTCTCTAACACTTTATTGACGATTACTAATTACAAGATCCTTGATTTTGGTAATGTTTTCTTCATTGGATGACGTCGAAGGTCAAGGAATGAGTTTGGAGAGACTTTGGAAATACTTGTAGAAATATATTAAACCTTTATTTTAAACAAATCAGTAATAGGCTTAGAGACCAAATGCTTCGTTATTAGAAGGTATTCAGTGTGGCGTATAGTCATTTTTACTAAGTAAATATAGTAAAAACTCTTTTAGGTCGCACTCGCTTATTACGTTTTATTAATATAAAAATACAAAAATTACTGCTCCCACATAGTAACAATTTGTTTTTAAGGTATTATCTATTAAACTCTCCTAGCAGTCTCAGCCGCCTCCTTTGACTTTAATGACGAACGGCGGCGCTTTTTGTTTTGTCTATACCAGCTGAATATTTCTTAAAATTCCTGTGATTAAAAGCCGCTGAAAATGTATTGGCATTTTTTTTTCTTTTCTGATTTAAGACACATTTGGACATTATTTTTGATTTACAATTGTTGAACTTAGGTTATAGTGGTCGTCGTTTTTGGCGAGTTATTAAGTTGTGCTATTACACTTGTGAGAAGATGGATAAATTAGCAAGTTTATTCCAGTAAACTGGAAGCGTTAGAAAGTCTTTGACCATGGGGCAAAAAATTTCTATAATTAGTAAAATAAAAAGTGGCGTTAATCAAGCAGATATTTGCAAATTTTGGTCTTTGAAAAATACTACTGTTTCTAGAATAATGAAAGACAAACATAAAACATTGCAATTCATGGAGTTTCCAAATAAACTAAAAAAACGTGTACTCATTCAAAATGCATTGCTACAGTGGATTACGTACCAAAGAAGCATGTATAACACGTAGCAAAGAAGCATGCTAAGGCAAAAAAGATCACACATCGTTTAACATTACAGCATTTTCTTGTGACACGGGTTAGTTGCATATATTTTGAAAGCGATATAGCATAAGTGCTAATGAAATACTCGGAGAAACTGTAAGTATGAATCAGTGGCGGCTCGTGGGTTTTGAAAGTGGGAGGGCATAGAAGAAAATAGTGCTGCTGAAGAATTTTTATGCCTTCCCCTTCCGTCTTTTTACTTTTGGTACCATTGAATCCTATACACAAGGTGAACCAGGAAAATGAGTTAAAGGAAAGAAACTGAACGGAAATAAAATATGGTGTTTTGCTTTGAAAGATTTTTTACTGTGATAAATGCTGGAGGGTTGGCGCCCCAACGCCCTCCCTCAAGAGCCGCCATTGATGTGAATATGGAGAACTCTACGAGTTGACCACTTACGTTGAATTGACCCTATGACTCCAGTGAAGTTTTTAATGCTGATGAATTTAGTCTTTTTTACACTACTCCACATCGTACGATGAACTTCAAAGGTTAAAAATGTGTTTTTGTGTGCGCAAATATGTACAGAAACATCACAGAAGAACATATTTTAAGCGCATTATTAGAAATAGAAGCGTACTTATAACAAACTATTTTTATGAATGACTAATTAAATGAGTATTTTGATTATTAATTATAATATATATTATTATTATATAATTTTTTTATTATGTATTAAAAGGTAATATCTCATGGAAAGCATTGGAACTGTTTCAGTCAACAAGACTTTCTCCGGTCAACACTCTGCGGACTATGTTGCAGGTTGACAAGATTGCAGCCTTTTAAGCAAGACTTATTATGGCTATTAGATTTTCGAGCTATAATTTTTCGATTTAATTTGGTAGATATTTATCTATTATACCATTTGTTGAAATTATAAGGGGGTTTATATAAATGCCAACTCTTCGTATTTATTTATTTTTTCGTTCCTAGCTTTTTGGATATTTTCGTCTAATGATATACAAATATCAATAATATACGCCTCCCTTACTGCATATTTTATCACACGGATATCGATCCTAGTAGATCTTTGTGTTGTTGCTTTCTAATACTTGAGGGTTGTACTGATAATAGGGTTTTAATTTTTTGAGGAGGTTTTTCTTTTTACATATGTACTGATGAAATCTTCCTGCAACTTATTGTGGCGGATTAACTAATCTCTCGGAGCCAAGTAAGTACATGCAGAGGCTATATGTTGAATAGTCTCACTGGCTTGCCCACACACTCTGCACTTATGGAGAATTTGGAGTTTCTGATTTGAAAGTTGGAGTGCTGGACTGGCTGGAGTTCTTGCCTTAATATATACTACATATAATTCCTAGTTGTTAGTACCTGATCCTGGATAGCTTCTAAAAAACCCTCAGTTTCGAACCACAAATATCCTGGCTGTAAATATAGCGTAGAAAGTTTTTTGTCATACTGGTTCTGATCTTTCTATCCATTCTCTCCAGGTCAGTTTGCGTCCTGATCTGATCTGATTATGCCAACTGTGTTATTTATTACTGGGATAACCCATGTGTTTATTAAATAAATTTGGTGCTTTTGATACAATTTCAAGTCGTCCATATATAATAAATGGGTTAGTTTGACTACAGGACTTTTTGTAATTGTGTAGTAATTTATAGTATAATTTTAATAGATAATATATATATATATATATATATATATATATATATATATATATATATATATATATATATATATATATATATATATATATATATATATATATATATATAATAATAATAATAATATTAAAAAATTATTACAGAAAAAGAATCACTGAGAAATTTATCTTCATTTTGTTTTTGTTTTTTATCCACTGATTCTTTATTTAGATAAGAATAGATATTTTTGATATTTTTTTGCATTTTAGATGGTGGCGAAAACCCCAAAAAAAGAAAAAAATGTTTGAACACGATACAATCATTTAGACAATACTTATATTATGAATATCTTTCAAATGGCTTTAAATGTCTAGATTGCGGACGAGTTTAATACACACAGGCATTTTTACTGCTCAACAGAGTGTTATTGCATTATTATTATGCTGCGAATTTATTTTATTATATTCTAAGATCTATTTTAGTTAGGTAGATTTTGTAGATGATGAAATAAAACTACAGTCATTATTTTTCTATTAAGTAGTTTAGTAACTCCATTCAGTCTTTTATAATAACATATAGTAATACATTACCATTCATATTGTTACAGATGCAATCAGATATACACACAGTACTATGAATATCAAGAGATGATGCGTACATATAAACACGATATTCATTCATTCCATCATACTTACATACATACATTTAATATTTACAATTCTTACTATGCAGTTGTCCAGAAGCATTTTTTTTTTGGCATAAAAATTTTATATACAGTACTTAAATTAAATAAAGAATCAGAAACTTAAAACAAAATAGATCAGAGAGATATTGATGAAAAAATACAAAAAAATGTGCCTATCTGGACATGATATGCGTAGCTGTCCATAAGCTATTTTGAGAAATACATTGTTCCAATAAGGACGGTGACAATATTCGTAATTATTAAATTAAATTTACTAGTTCCTTAAAAGAATTTACAAGATTAGAAAATATTTTGAAATAGCATACATTTATTTTGTTCCCATAATAAATATTATCAGAGTGGTCAAAAATCTAACGATTATAGACTGAATAGCAGTTTGCAGTATGATTTTATTTTTAAATTACATTCAAGTTTTTTTCAGAAACTGTAGGGTAACTATGACAAATATTGCTAAACCGTTAAAATAATCACTAGATTTCCAAGTCTGCTTAAAATTATTAACTTTGAGACAGTATATAAGAAACAATATAAAAAGTGCTATTAACACAATTACACTTTAAATAGAAGCTGTCTCAAAGTGATTTAAAATATAACACAATATAGATATTTTTCTCATACAAGTATAATAAAAGTATTAAAAAAATTAAAACATAAATACTTATACATATATCACTAATCTGAAATAATATTGCAACTTAAAAAAGATCACTGAATGTTTCTATGGCATGATATTTTTGTTAATCTCTAATATTCACAGATAACATTAAGACTTAAGTATACTTAACACGCTCTCACTAAAATGGGAATGTTGTAAAAACTCTTAAGAGCTATAAAATAGGCAGTATAGTTATTGCTTAAACATAAATGTATATTAAAATGAATTAAACAAATTAAACAATCTTACTGAGTATTACAATTAATTATTGTACACAGTATTACAGTGTAGTGTTGTACAGTGTTACAGTACAACACATATCAGAAACATTCAGTAATAGAGGAAAATGTGTTAATGATACATATAAAAATATACTTAAATTCATTATAAAAAGAATTTACTTCAAAACAATGTATTACATTTTTTTTTAATTAAAAGAGAATAACTACTAGCATTTAGGCTAAAAATGTGTTACCTCGAACACTTAATATTTCAAATTGTATTAATAATTAATATCTGATGGGATATAATTTGCTTTGAGTATTAAAAAAGTTGAATGGATGGGAGGTAACACGTTATTATACTAATCGCTGTAAAATAGAGCCTTTTGTTATTTGATATACATCTACTATATATAGCATTTATTGGGAGACCTTGAAATGGAACCAATGCGTCAGGTAGCTGTAGGCAGCAACACTGTCCAAAAAAACTGTTGGTGCGGCAACTTATATTATACACTTCCAAACAGAAAACAGACACCTACTTACCATTTATTTTTATAGTTAAAAAGCCCTTCGTCACTTACAATTATATTTAAACACATAATACGGTGAGAATTTTTTCTGTTAGGCAGTGTACTATGCTGGTTGTTTACATAAAACTTACACAGCCTTAGGACACGTACACAAAACCACATTGAGAACGACCTTGTGCATAGTTTGTATAGGTTTGAGACATTCAATGATTGAAACGGTCGCGAATAATACTACACCCTGGTGCTTCCTTTTCGCGGAAGACAATCATTAATGATTGCATTCGATTGGTGTACCTTAGTTCTACCAGCTTTTACATGTGACATTGACATCGACTTTAATACACAAAGGGAATATCTCACATCAACGAGAGTTGCACACTTTCCTATAAGAATTGGGTTTCCTTGAAAGTATTCACGTTGATGTCAGAGTTTCTGTCAGAGGTTATGGCTAACATACCAAAACCTACATAGACTAAATTGAAATATGTAAAAATTGACTGGTTTTTATGAGAAGGGGGAATGTCAGATCGAGTTGGTACAGTAGAAGTACGGTACAAGTTTCCAACTAAAATATAAAAATATTAAACTGTATAAAGGTATAATAATTATACACATATCAAAAAAGCACTGTTAGACTTGATATTCCAGTTAATTATCAATAATATGGACTAAGGCTGAAATGATCAGCACAACAAAGCATAATTCTAGTATTATCATAAAAATATAGTACATTCATTTTTGGAGGCAGCCACACTCAATCTACCAGAGGCACTTCAAAGTCACTGAGTGAGTACTGTCCCCGCATATACACTGAACAATTATAATTGCACAACAGCAATTTGTAACACACAAAGAATTTAGTCTGTAGGGATATGTATTGCTTAGTCCATCCCCCTTCTGTATGACTCCCATTTTCATTTAAGTTTTAAAATGCAAATGTTGAAGTGAAATTCATTTCTTTCATAAGAAACACAAAATATTGTGACTAACTGAAACACACAAGAGAAAATTAATTTCTTGTTTTTCATAAGTTTGAATGCCTATAATCCTAATGGTTTTAATATCGCGATAATGTATAACACAGTAAAGATTGTTTGTCTGACTCGTAAAAAATTACTAAAAAGAAGAAATTGATCAGGGCCATTTATTAATCTTTTGGATACTAAACATTCTACAAAAGGCACTTACCAATTGAGCAAATGTCATGTAAAATTGCAAATAAACCATTATTATTTTAAATAAATGTTCTTAAAAAAAAATAATTGAAATGCAAAGGCATGTAAGTTAATCACAATATAGTGCGTTTTACATAAGAAGTAAACATAATTCACGCAAAATGGTTAAAAGCTGCCACGTACAGTATGACCATGGGGTTGACAGCTAGGTAGGGGACTAATTTGGCGTATAATGTTTATCAGCAAGCTAATTCCTGAAGTGCAGGCGAGAGAGGCGGGGCCGATGGTCTCATAAGGTCGATGCCATCATCCGAAGTTGGATGTATCGGCAAAGTATCATCCGATGAGCACATCAGGTCGAGCTCTGCTGACTGGCACGTCAGGTCAGGCCAATATCATGGTTGCCCGGCCTCACTCATTATTTTATGTGCCTGTTCTAATTTGAGAGCTAAGCGTTGTTTTTGAGAGAACTCATCTTCTTCCAGTGTCACAGTGAGTTGTTCGTTGTACTTCATCGCATAATTGTATAACTCATGAAGAGCGCAGTTTGTATTGAATTCGGTTGTATGTAGCTGAAAAGATTTTTTTTAATTAGTCAAATATTTCTTCTTCTCTTTTGGATTCGTACCAAAAAACTTTTTAAAATATTTATTACCCACGAATACACGGTGTTACTGAGACGGAAGGAAAATATGTTGTAAATGAACAAAACAGCTTTATGTCGGCGCTAAAAATATGAAGAAGAAGCATCTTTTTTGATAAAAAATGATTTGTTTTGGAAGGCACTTTAACCTGCAAAATGCTTCTTTATTAGCCCTGTCAGTCATCGATTGGAAAGCAATTATTTTCATTGATATGTCGTTCATAATTTTAAATTAAATATTTTTAAATGAAATATAATTTTAAGGAATGTGTAAAAATGTATTGCAAAAACAATCTTTGCCATGGGTTAGAATGAAGTTGTCCAGATTATTCAACGAGTCTATTATGGGCACTTGTTTCCTTGGATCTAAATATTTTGTAATATTCTATATGGGACAAGAAATTTATTAAGAAGAATATTTCGAAGTATGTTCAATAAATTTGCCGAAGACAGAAGAATTTCTCTCTTGAAGGGGGATTTAGATATTGTAGATCACTATATATATCTTAATGGAGGGTGATACCATCCCGGAGGTGGAACGGTGTGTTAAATGTGGCTGGAAGGCATTTGGTAGGCTCAACATAGTGTTTAAGATCAACCTCACACTTTGTTTGAAAAGAAAAGTCTTTGATCAATGCGCCCTGCCTTTATGGCACATCACAATCAATTCAAAAACTTCAAGTAGCACAGAGAGGAATGGTAAGGTGTATGCTTGGCATTACAAAGCGGGACAGAAAGAGTTGCGCATGGATCAGAGAACAAACGAAAGTATGTGACATCACTGGAAGAGTAATGGAATTAAAATGGAGGTGAACAGGCCATATAGCGAGGCGATGTGACGACAGATGAACCAAAGCAGTCCTGGAGTGAATACCACTTGATCATAAATGTCTACAATGAAGACCAAACAACACAATGGACTAATGAGATTATCAAGTATATTGGACCCGAACGCAGCGCCCATCCTGCAGTGAATGGACACTAGCCTAGTGAGAATAACTAAAATAGTTCATTTTATACCATTATGTTTGAAAAAAACATTTACTCATTAAATTTAAACAAATTATTTGTGATGAACATTATATTGTATTTCATTTTATATTAATTTAGTAATAATCTAGCTTTTCAACAGTTGTAATTTATTTGCATATTATACTTACTCTGGAGTCTTCTGCTAACATGGCATTCATGTCTTGATCAGAAATAGCGGACATCATTTTGATATCAGAATAATATCTATCAACCCAATCCTTGTAACAAGGAATATCCTTAGCATAGAGAAGTTTTGAACTTGGAGAATCTTTGCCTGTAATAAATTCCACCAATAAATAAAAGACCAGCAAAGGAAATAATTTAAATTACCTAATCTATGATCCGATGTCGAACAGGAATCCATAAATGTTTGAGCAACCACAGAAAGGCAAGCATCAACTATATTTGATTTGTGTATGTCAAACACAAAGTTTGGATTTTTAATCAAATTTACCCAAAATCTTAAGGGCAAAGAATTGCTTTTCCAGGTATGCACCACTTCTGGGTCAGTGATGCCGTGTTGAAGTGCTTGGTCATCAAGAAAATCAAACATATATTTTATGGCAAGGGGCAGTGCAGATCCTCTGTGTGCGGTACTAAAAATTGTTTCAAAAAGGTCGTCTACGAATTTCTGCAGAGTACCTTTGGTGGCAAGGAGTCTAGTTAGATAAATTTCAGACACCATTTTGTTACCCCTTTCTCCTTCCTTTTGATTATCGCTGTCATGATGTTTTACTAAATGCCAAACTTTCAGTCCTTGATCGTGATCGTGATTCAATGGACTGGTAGCTCTGCTCAATGGAGGGCTCACTGAGCTCAATTTACTTAGATTTAGAGTTTCGTATTTATGTGATTTGTCGTTCTTATCTGAGAAAATGCTCAGATTGTAAATTGAACTTTGTTTGGATACCAAATTGAGACATCCGCCATCAGGTACTTTATAGTGTTGAAGAGTATTTCTTCTTTTCCATTCTCCTTCTACTTTAGTAGTGCTGTCTTCGTCATAGAGTATTAATCTACCTGAGGTACCAGTACGCCATTCTAAAAAAAAAAAATAGAAAAATTATTGAAATAAAAGGTGACTATGAAGTTTATGATGTAAATACCCAAATCGAGATCTTCTTTCTTGGGTCTCTGGGAATATGGCGTAGCTCTATAAATAGTATCTAAACATTTCTCTTTTACTTGACTAATAGTATCACAATCCAGAACTTTTACAGGAACATTTTCTGTATTAATATCTAACCCACCAACAAATGCTTGCTGAGATATTGACACATATACCGTCTGAAATAATTAGAAAAATAAATATTTCATATACTTGAAATATACTTAAAATATTTACCATTGCTCTAAAATCTATTGATTGTCTAATTAGTTTTTCTTCACTGAGCGAATATCTAGCCTCTGAAGTAATAGCATCTACAGGGCCCTTATCGACTTGTTGTTTTACTGCTCTAAATAACATAAATAAAGGTTCTCCGGCACATTCTCTAAGGAATTTGTATAACAAAAATGTAAACCAAGCACTCAACATCTTTTCGGCAACGCTTTCAGTTCTCCGCAATAAGAGCTTTGGATGGCTTTTACCTTCCATACATTTTTCAATAAGCTCTGCCAAAAGAGTCTTTAGAATATCAGTGCAATATTCCATTTTACTCTGTAAAGTAACCATTATGAGACTTGCGACGTTTACTCTATCACGCATGGAGAAATATCTGTTGCTTTCCAATGTTCTTATGAATAAAAGTAAGAACGTTTTGTTCATAATAAGCTGGCCAAATAATCTTAGTCCTTTTTCTTTGCAAATGAGCTCTGGCCTTTCCCACTGAAGTACTGCATGATCGTCTTCATTAGGGAATAAGATTTTCATGGCATAAGTCCTATAATCCAGGAATGGAATACCTCCAGATGTTAAATCACTGGTTAGATCAGTCATTTCAGTTTGAAGTTCTGCAAATGCTTCTTTGCATTCTGCTGCTACTCGCAATTCCAATATATCCATTTGTTCTTGCATATTTTTCAATACTCTATTGCTTTCAGTTGATTTTCTTCTGTAAGCTATTAGGAATACTATAAATGACAATCCTATGATTATAGCTATAATGATAGCTCCATATATAGTTGGTTTTGTTATAGGACCATTTAAGCTTTGAGGCGATGAATAAGATAAGTGGCCTATGTTGTATCTTAAGGAACCCCCAACAGTTACAATAACTTCAGGTATAGCCTCTCCATTTGGTTGACCACTTTGATCGACACCAGGGGGTTGAGCTTCAGGTGGTCGGCAAGTTAACTGTTGCCGCGAAAGTGATGTTACATTACAATAACTGGTTCCTATTCGTACTTCTACATCAGACTCCTGACATGCTCTGTCAATATTTTGACCCTAAAAAACGAATTTTTTTAAATATTAAATTTGTGAAGCAATAAAAACTTACGTTAATATTGAGGTAATCGGATTTATAATATTTAACTGCCTTATCGAAAGGATAAAACGTAGGATTAGGATAAAGCAAAAATGGATTAAAGTCTTTGTTTAATGTTAAATTTTGAACTCCAGTAACGTTATCCATACGAAAACCATATTCTAATTTCAATGGATTATCAGCGTCAAGTTTAGATTCATCTAAATCATCAATCACTGGACTGTTGCATACCATGCTGATGTTGCTTAATACCGTACATTCCTGAAAGTAGAAAAAATAATTTGGAATAAAATAATTTTTTCTTGGTTACGGTTAATTGGCTATTTTTCCAAATAATTTTGGAAAAATAACCACGGAAAAACAGGTATATGCCTAACTTAATACTTACACTGACAAACATTTTCTGTTCATAGAAAACATACATTTGAGGTTTTTGTATGTATGCTAAGTTTTTTCCTGTTACTGATATTTTTATTCCGCCAGCCGGAATACCTTTCGGGAATTTTATTTGGCCAGTTTGTACTCCAGATTCGGCAGATTCGATAACTGGATCATCAACATATTCAAACATCATATTTTCCAAATATCTGTCGCCCTTGTCGAATTTCATTCTCAATTTTTTCTTTGCTATATTATCTGACGCACTAGTAATACACAAGGCTTGATTTTGGTCAGTTCTAGAAGAAAAATAATTATCATTATTTATCGTTAGTTCGTAACGAAAAGAATGAAAAAAATCAGATAAAACTGGATTCTGAAAAGGCCTTTCAAGATTAATTTCTGCTAAATGACTTGGAAAAAGAGTTTATTTTGTGTATATAGTGGATTTTTTGATATCTTATCAGGAGGATATTGCCTCATAAAATTACCTGCTATTTATGGGTAGCAGGGGAGATAATCAGGGTAGGGGGAGATATGCTCTAGAGATTAAGGGTAAAGGATATTTAGAACTTCCACATTTTATAGAGTTTCGGGATGCACAATACAGCTTTTAATTTAATGAGTATAAGACCATTTTCTGAATTCGTCTTTAATCTCATTTCCTAGTTACAATGTGAAAGGTCCATTTATATTGTAAAAATAAATTACTTACGATACAATTTTACAAGGCAAATCTTCAAGGAAGGCTTGAATGTTACTTCCAGCGTTCATATAGTCTCCAGTAATATGCAAGGCTGTACCTCCAGATTTTGGACCGTGCCTTGGCGATATGCCAGTTATAGCAGGATCGACGAATCTATAATTAGTTTTAGATTCGCCCCTGTAATCTTCTACTTTAACAGTAACTGGCCCCAGCCGTCGTTCCCTTGTACCTGGTCCATCGACTATACAAACTATTTCTTTGGTTTTAACGTATAAATGTTCGTAGGGTTGGCAATTAATGCCGGCTATGCTAACACCGGTGTAAATGTCTTGAAACGTTTTACCTAAGTTGATGCCTCTGATAGTAATGTTCGTACCTCCTTCCCAAGGTCCTAATTCAGGACTGAATGAAGTAACTTCAGGATTGGGACAAGTTTCGCTTCTATTGAGCCATACGGCGGAACCTCGTTCGCATTGTTCTTTTACTTCACATTTATCAGAACTTTGACACCACCCGCATTCGTATTTTTCTGATAATGCTAAACATATACCACAGTTGTCAGCCATATCATGACAACGATAAATTACAACTGAAAAATGGGAATATTTTGTTATGGAGTAAAAATTAAAATATTTTGACTTACTGTGAATGTTGTCAGGGTTGTCTAATGGTTTAGAGCCTCCCCAAATAACTGCAAATGTAGCTGTTATATTAGGTGCTCTTGACGAATATGAAAATTCCATTGGATCACAGTAAATAGTATCACCAAGTAACTGGGCATTAACGCTAGTTACTCTTCCTTCAATGTTGAATTGACATACAAAGCGAGTTTGAACAATGAATTGTCCTATGATATGTACTTTTACTTTGATTCCTTTTTTAATGCCCGAAGCAACAAGAATTTCAGGAGAAGTTCCTACAGTTGAATTTATAGTCGGACAAAATCCTGGTCCCGATCTATAACTTGGTCCAGCTCGCTGCAATGATTTTTTTTTGGGTACTTATTCTTCAAATTTGAATTTATTGTAACTTACGCTGACTCCTGTTACCAAGATATCGTTTCGACAGTTTTCTGCCGTGTCATGGGTGCATCTGTGACCATCAACACACCAATCGCACGGAAATGATGACGAAACACATTGAGTGCAAGAACTGTACGTATTACAATCAAAGAAAGTGAAATTGGTCGCTACGAAATCGGGTCCTGAGGTCATTCTCACGGATAGCTTTGCAGTAAAGTGATCTGAAAATCAAATTGACATGTAAAAATAAGTTGTTTTTTTTTTATTAATTAGTTACTTACGTTGTCCTGGTGGGATTGAAGGCAATGAATCGGTTCTGGGAGTGGTACAATTAACACCTGAACCTTTTCTGGTCGCATTTGTAACAAGCGTTTTATCTAAGGCGGTAAAAGCGCACAAAAAATGACCACTTAGACTTGGCAAATTGTCGATTACAAGATCCAACTAAAAAAGGATGTAACAATTAATTAGTTTTATGAGTATTAATGTAATGGAGGTAGTACCGTTCGGGCAGTTGTTCTTTGTAACTGGTTAGGAATTACCGATGTGATAGTCGTGCATCTGCCGCTCTTATAGCTAATCCAATACAATGGGTCCTTAGCTGCGTCTTGACAATCCGATCTTAAGCTGCATCTGTAAGATTTATTCGACTTTTAGCTCTATCGATTACGTTATCGGTTAATGAACTTTTCAAGCACGATAATCCATTACAAATATTATAAATAAGGTTCTTGGTTTATAAAACAATGTAAACGACCGTCAATATACGTGACCCCTCGTTAATACTAGTCCTGAAAACATGCAATGAGAAAAACGGTGTTTTTCGCATTCGATTTTTACAAGCAAACATAAAAGTGGAAACGGATACATTTTGTACGACAAAAAACTAATAACTTTTTTTTACGATTGCAGCAAGTTTGACAATTCAACCTATTCTGAAAAATGAAATAAAGAAAAATAAAAATAAAGTATTTTACTCTATACCCATCAATAGTATAGGTTTACTTTTGAGATAAGAACAAACGGTTTAACACATTGTAAAGTCATATTCGAACTTTTGGTGTGAAAACTTAACTGAATGAAATTTTCTATAAAACCTGAAATCACCTGTTTGCGGTCGTGTGCGTTTTGCGAATGGAAGTGCGTTTTGCTAACCATCATCAGCGAATGATTAAATTTGTATTTCGTTAAAGATTTTTGGAAGTTAATTTTGTGTTTACAGTCGGGGTACAATATATTCTGGCCAATGATCTTGAAATTCTTAACCTTTAACTATCGACGTTCATTTTTCGTAACAAAACTACGGACGGTATGAAATGTTTAGGTATGAATTGTGATGAAAAATTGGGACAAATGGTGATAATTACATTATCCAATGTTAGAGTAGGGCCTATAATAAATTAAAAAATAAATAAATGTACCAAATTTCAATATTTATTAGTGTTTTATTATCGATATAAATCAGACTAATTTTTTGGCATTTATTGTAACAGATCATTATTTCGACCAAAACATAAACAATCATAAAAATAAATAAAAAGTATATTTCTTTATGCACTTTGATAACAAATAAACTAAAAAAACATAACAGCAAACTTTGAGGTTTTACAAAAAAAAATTAAAACGTATAAGGTTATATGAGTAGATGCAACTGGGCAGACTTGTTTAGCACATTGTAGGCACACATGTTTTTCCCGCAATAACACCTATATGCTGACTTGCCATTAAGTTTTGGAGGTTTGGAGGGCAAGAATGACCTGTCTTTCTTGTTTTCCCATCATCAGGTTGTGGTCAGGGCTGATCTGTTCCTAAGGCCTATCTGTTCCTAAGACTCTTGACAAACTTATTTTTAATTCTCGCGGCAATCGCATATTCCTCCTTGCACTCCTCTTTGTATGTGCTCTAATACTATTGCGCATGATATTCTACTATTGCGCATGGTGTTGAATCTGATATAACAGGTATGCATTGACACTACTAATATCCAACATGTGGTAATATATACCCATAGGCCAACGTCTTGTTCGGCAGCTACTAGTGTAAATAGCAAATTTTTTATCCACTCCACTTTTTCTGGAATTAGAATATGCTGTAATAATGGTTGATCAATTTCGTCAGTGTGATGCATAGAAGGTGCCAAAATGACGACCATAGATTTCTTGGGAACATGAGAAATCTGTGTTATTTGGCTCGTAAAACTATATAGTGTTGTACTTTCCACTGTTTGTTGTGAAGAAAGACATTGATTAGGTAGTTCGTTTTTATTCTTTCGAACTGTACCAATACAAGTCAAGCCCTTCTTCAAACAATCAATTCTATAGACGTGAACCAGTTGTCACAGGTCACGTTTCTATTGCTGCCATACAAGGGTTTTGTCAAACGTATCACACACTGAGTAGGAACCACAAGTTTCTTTTCCTTTTCCACGAGTTTCGCCGTCTGACCCTCCTCGGTTGATGCAGCACGCAAACACATTATCTTGAGTCCATACTTAGATGGTTTACTTGGCATGTAAATAATCAAGTATGACCGACTTCTGAATGCCACAAGCATTTCATCTACAGTAGGGCTCTTTGATATATTATAAATAGCTGGACAGTTGCAGACAAATTTGTTGAATAAGTACGACACAGCTGCTAATTTGTCAGTTTCCTTTCTTATTGCCCTGTCAGTATGGTTCACAGGAATCTAATCTTCGACATTACACACCTAAAAATATCTCGTCTTGTACCATCTGTGGCAAAAAGACAGTCAGCATTTTAATGAATGGATTTAAAAAACTTCACTATATATAAAAAGTTCGAGAAAAGCTCAGATTTCTCTTATATCAGGATCTTGTAATTCTGTTGTATTTTCCCTGGGAAATTTTTGTCTGTACTGCGATATTTTTACGTTTTTACTAGAACCTTCAGATCCCATCCAGGACATGATGGCACCTTCAAAATAACTACTTGAAGTTCCAACTACCGTTTTTGACTTCGACGGAAGACAATTTTCCTCTAAATTTGATTTGCGTTTCTTAGTCGATGTAGTCTGAGCCTCCGTATCGCTTTTTTATTGCAATTCTGCAAATGAAACGACAAATAACTATATACATTTATTAAAAAAATAATTACGTAAACACTGACATACGGCCTCACAGGCCGCTCTAAAATTTCAAATCGATTGTTCGTACTGAATTCGATCCCGCCAACACTAATATCCCTCTCAATGACGTGAGCGCAACTAAACTCGAACGTACTTATATGCCCAACACACCCCGCGCGGGGAAAGGGAGAATTTCTAAGAATTACGAATAACGCCCGGCCTCATAGACTGCAAGTCAATAGTTAAAGGTTAATGTAAGTACTACGAGGTGTGTAAATAAAGTAATGACAAGACTGTTCGCTTTCCCTTTAGAGGAGAGGAGGAGGCAGACCAACATTTCATGCATATTCAGTACAATTGTGAACTCCCTAGAATCACTTGGTGGTTCGTAGCAATTCTTTTTGCAAACCAGATTTTTCTAATGCATACTAAAAATGAGTGAAAACAATTTCGAATAATGGTGCGTTTGTTTTGTTTCTGACTTGGGCACCGTACAACGGAAACTTTTGCAAAACTTCAACAGGCCTATGGAAATAGTGTTTATTAAGGACCCAAGTTTTCAGGTGGTTTAAAGGCATTTTCAAAAGGCCAAGACTCGATTGAAGATAAACCTCGTAGTGGAGGGCTTTCAACTGCAATAAGGCACGGAAATATCTACAGAATCCGGGATCTTGAGTGCTCTGATCGACGGTTAATGATCGGGATGATCGGGATGATCGGGACAGAGTTGAATTTGACTCACACAACCGTCTCTCAGATTTTGACCAATGTATTGGGGATAAAGAAAATCTACGTGAAAATGGAAAAACCTTCCGTAGGATCAAAAGGGCAAAATGAGGGTAACATGTCTTGACTTTTTGGGGCAGATACAAAATGACGCCCATTTTCTGAAACGTGTCATTACTGACGATGAGTCGTGGATTTCTTAATACGACCCGCAAACGAACATATAATGGCACACTCGCCAGAACATATAATGGCACACTCTAATTTCACTACGCCCAAAAAAAAAGCCAGAATGAGGAAATCAAAGCTCAAAAGCATGCTGATTTGCTTTTTTAATAGCCAGGGAATCGTCCTTAAGGAATTTGTAGTTGAAGACCAAACGGTAAACCAGCTTTTTTACAGAGAAGTTCTTGAAAGTGGGTCATTCGTGCGAGGCAGAACATCAAGAACACTTGGGTTGTACACCACGACAATGAGATTTTAAGTTCTTCGCAAGTAAATACATCACTGTAGTTCCGCAGCCCCCTTATTTACCACACTTGAAGTCCTTGTGATTTTTCCTTTTCCCAACATTAAAAACTAGTTTCAAAGGACACAATTTTGGGGCATTGGGGAACATTGAATAGGTCGTAACTGACCAGCTGAAAGCGATTCAAGTATCTGCGATTCAGCACTGCTATGATGAGCAGACAAACCATCTCCAATAATGATCTTGTGGCATATAATAATAAAATTCTGGCCTGTTATAAATATAAAATAAACAAATATATTACAAAAGGTACACTTTCTGTGAAATATAATTTTATATTGATTATAGATAAACCTTTATAGATAAAAACATTTTAGCAATGATAAAAACTAATAACTCTTTTACGATTGTAAGTTTGACAATTTAACCCGTTCTGAAAAATGAAATAGATAATTTTTCACCAACACACGCCAATGACATACGTTTGTTCTTAAAATCGGGAAAAAGTATCTAACACATTGTAGCTTCCAGCTCTCTTTGTTTCCAACCGAAAAGTTATCTTAAAAAGGAAAAATTTCTGAAAGTTACCCTACAGTTTATAAAACAAAGTTTTGAGGTTCAACTATCGAATACAGAAGAAGACAACGTGTACGTTGTGCGTTAGATTGTTTCTAAGTTTTTTTTTATCGGTCAAAAAGTTTTTCCGGAAAACGGTAATCGACATATTTAACATTTCAAAATGTTCTTTTGCTAACCATTTTTTACATTCTCTCTTTTACGGCTGATTTACGAATTCCGGTTTTTAAAACTGAAATGAAATGCCAATTAATATGCTTCTTTGTCCGTATATACTAACTGACATAAATTACAACACATAGAAAAGGAAGTAAAATTTTATTTCTTTTTTGGTAGAATTTAAGTACAATACCAGGGTAGCTCGAAATGTTTTCGGCCTGATCAAATGACTATAATACTAGTCAAATATGATTCGTTAGATGGGGCGTCGCGAAGTTTCTGATGTGTGTGTGTTTAGTCGTTTGTTTGAAGTGATCGAGTAAAGCAAACAAGTTTAAATATTTTCGAAAAATATACATCGTTTTAGGCGATTTAATTTCGAGGAACATAAGGTATGTCCACACTTGTTCAACTTTTGGTCGTCAAAACGCATGCATCTGTTGAAAGGTTAGACGCATGGCCTGTTGAACGAGAGCCATGCAAGGACGCAAGGAAAAATCTTGACGCACGACGAGATGAAAGGATAGCACGCCGACTCCCACCCACGTTGGATATCTTGCGCTTTCGCTATAAACTTCTTGATATAATCTGAAAGTTTTTGCAATACTTTACAAATTTGATTTAAAGTAAATTAGTTAAATATTATTAAATTAAAAAATATAAAATATTAAATTATATATTTAAAATCAAAAATAAATATATAATTTTGAAAGTATTTTGTGGTAAACTCCAGGGCAAGACGAAATCACAGCAGAAATGCTGAAATATATATGAGAAATAGCTTAAAAGAATTTTTGTCACTACCAAACGATATCATAATAGAAAATAAAATACCAACAGACTAGAATATGGGTATAATATTGCCTTTGTTTAAAAAAGGTGATAGCAAAGAATGTAAAAACTAGGGAGGGACCACACTAACAAGTTTACCTGGCAAAATATTTACCACAATAATAGAGCATAGGCTGAGAGAAAAATTAGAAGCAATATTAGAGGAATCACAGCATGAAATGGTTGAACTAGAAAAAATACTGTTAAGAAAAGAAACGCAAATCCATATTTGTTTCATTGACCTGAAAAAAGCATTTGATAGTGTAAAAAGAAGGGATGTTTGGAACAGCCTAATGAGAAAAGGAGTAAAAGAGGGAGTAATAGAAATAATCAAGGCCTTATACAACAACATCAACAATAAATTAAGAACGCATTACAATGAATGCACAGAATTTGAGACAGGAATAGACCTAAAACAAAGCTTTGTACTGAGTCCACTGTTATTTTCAGTAGTTATTAACGATGTTGTAAAAAAACAGCAAAAGCAAAACAAATTGCAAGAATACAAAAATAGGTTTTAGAAAAATGAGACAACACAAAAATTACTACATCATAACTTAGCAATATATAACGAAGAGCTAAGAAAAGTAAATGTGTCAATAAATATCAACAAATGATATGTTGATATTTGGTAATGGTAATTGTTATGCTTTTGGCACAAAAATAAAACATAAAATTGCACTCGATATGAGGGTAATGGAGTAAGTCAAAAACTATAAGTATTTAGGTACAACACATAGTGGTATAATAATAGAAGATAATGGAAAAATGGATGGAAAAACGAACAGAAAAATGGGAAAAGCAGGCAAACTATACAACACTCTAAAAACAACATGCCAAGGAAAAACAGAGATACCGAAAGAGGTAAAAGCACAGGTGTATCAGAATGTAGTGAGACTATCAATGATATACGGCAGCGAGTCTTGGACCTTAGCAAAGAGAAACAAAAGTATACTTACAGATGCAGAAATTAGATTCCTACGCAAAAGAGAGGGAATTACAAGTAGGGATAGAGTGAGGAATATGACAGTAATGGAACAACTGGAAACGAAACCAACAGAAAGAGCTATAGAAGAAAGATAACTGAGCTGGCTAGGACACATCCACAGAATGAATGAGGAGATATTAGCAAAACAAATTTATGAAGCGAAAACACGAGGAAAAAATAAAGTTGGACATCCAAGACAGATCGGAAGAACAAGTTCGACAAGTAGCAGAAAAACGAGGAATTAATTGGAATGAGGCTAGAAAATTAGCACTGGACAGGACCTCATGGAGAGTAAAAATTCATGAAATACCATCATGCTGAAATGTAAACTGTCAGTCTTACACCTAAAAGTAATAAGATTGTAAATTGAGTGTGTAAGCAGTATTTTTTTAAGCATTGGTCAGTTGCTTGACTGGGAGGGAGCCCCACCCATCCCTTACATTGGAGGCACATGTTTCGTCTGTTGGCGGTTAGACTCATCAGGGTACCGACATATACTCTCTCGCCAAGAATAGGGAGTCCCT
Organism: Cosmopolites sordidus; assembly: GCA_031761425.1. Classification (NCBI taxonomy): domain Eukaryota; kingdom Metazoa; phylum Arthropoda; class Insecta; order Coleoptera; family Curculionidae; genus Cosmopolites; species Cosmopolites sordidus. The sequence goes on along the minus strand of JARFXV010000409.1, from coordinate 1,084,104 downwards.
CTCCACAATCAAACAATCAATCTTTTCGTCGACTTCTAGTCAGATGGCTTATACATTAGACGCAGTCCAAAGAAGTAAAAAAACTCCAATATTTTGTTAGTATATATTTTCCTGTAGTAAACTGTAGTAATTATTCTAAATCTTCCTTTGTCCAGATAGATTATTTGTATTTTTCCCTTATTTTCTGTGATCTTATCAACACCAGCACAGCAGCACTCATACCGGCTAACATGACAATGTCAGAAGTATTCATGAAACTGAAATTACACGGTTAACAGTAGGTACTTACAAAATGAAATGTTTTTAATTTAAAAAAAAAAACGTATACACTGAACTCGCCAGAAATGTTGAATAAAACTTGTTGAACGAACAAACAGAATTAGATTCCAATTTAAAGGATTCTTTCCTTTCGTTTTTGATGGTAAAAAAGTAGGTTGTTAAATTTATACGTTGTCGTACATCCATTGAAGATGACGAACGCTCGTGGCAATGTCATATTAAATGATCGCGAACTGAAGGATTGTATCCACTATATTTTCCATAATGTTTTAGGTATGAAAAAACTTCCCACTCGATGGGTGCCACGTTTATTAGCAGTCTATCAAAGATGCATTCGAATAAACGCTTCTCAATAGTGTTTAGATTTTAAAATACATTTTTTTATTTAAATAAAATTTTGTTGAGTTTTTCCAAAGTTTAGATTATGAAATAAAAGATAATTTTAAAAATAATTTAAAAAAATCATACACATTTTGTGTTTTTTTTTGTCATGCTAAGAATTTTTCGAAAGACCCTTGTAAATACAAAACATAAATAAATAAAATACATAACAATAGTATATTTGAGAAAAAATGGGTTACTTAAACAGGCTTTGATGATATTCTGAGCGTGATTAACACGGGCCTGATTTTGTTCCTCACTGCGAACGAAAAATGGAATCGAATGACCATTCACAGCGATTTTTAAACACGTAAAAAACATTTATGTAGATCCCACAAAGAAAAAAGATGAATAATAATGTCGTCGAACTGTTGACGTTAGAACGATCCATGGCTATCCTGATTAGGCCATATACAAAAACATTAGAACCGATAACAGGAGAAATTGTTCAACTCCGCTTGGTCATTTTCTCCTGTATACCTTTTTAAGATATGGACTTGATCAATTGTGAAGTATGAGATTATGAAATTTATTCATAAAAAAATGGAGTTGATCAATTTTTTCTGTAAAAATATATTGCGTTTTAAGTGTTTTATTGTTAAAAAATAAAAAACCCGAAAATTTGTCACTCTCTCCTGTAAACCAAAGATATATTTTCCATACTGTGTGTGTAAAAAAGAATCTTCTTACAATGAAGTTGTAACGACATCTACATATAAACTAAATTAGTTTTCGGTCAACCCAATATATAATACTTTTTTTCAATTATTGAACTTTTTTTTTGTAGATTCTTTTTTTAACGTTGGTTCGATGTCAGCATATAAAAAAGCTCATTTCTATCTTAGAACCTTTAATAACTCCGGGTATTTTCCGACACAAACGAAAAGTTTTTACTAGACGGGCTTTCATTTTATCGTTCGACAATAATTTCCCGGTTTAAAGTTGAATGGGGTCGGGCTGCAAGTAAACAGCCTTTTGTAAAGGTGGAAGCTCTTTAATATCTATCTTCCTAGTTATTGATTCACACTTTGGGTCGTATTTTCAACGATTTAAAAGGTCGTTTCCGCTCCATTTGTAATTGTCCTAAATTAATTTTTCATATTAAATTAATTTTAATTTTATATTTTATTGTGCCGTAATAATATTGATATAACATAATAGATGTAAAAATTAGTTTAGTATTTTTTTTATGAAATTCAAAATGTATTAACAAAAACAAGTATTTTCGAATGACTGCCTATACTCTTCCCAAAATTTCTTCATCGATTTTTTTCAAATCGAATACATCAGCTCTCTTCAATTCTTCCAGTGTGCGAGGTTTATCATTATTCACACGTGTTTCAAGTACACCTAAAGATAAAAATCACACATGGAGGTACGGTGATTAAGGAGGCCATGAGTCATCGCCAAAGCGAAGAATTGCAACTCGAACAACATTTTTGAAGCTCTGGCCATATGAGCAAATGCTCCATTTTGTTGAAACCACAATCTGTTGATTCCTCGTCTTCGAAGTTCTTGCGTGCAAAGGCTTTCAGACATGGTTATGTAGCTACTTGAATTAACAGCTACTGTGGCTTCATTTTAAAAAAATTGCATGAAAATGTTTGCCGATACCACACCACACCGTAGTTTTTCGAGTGTATAGTGGTGTCTCGTGCAATTCAGGCGAATTTTCTGAGGCCCAATATCGGCAGTTTTTTTAATTAACTACCTTATTTAAATGGAAATGAGCTCCATCGCTCAAGGCGATGGTTAAATATTCGTTTTCTTCAAACATGTTAAGCATTGTTTAAGCAAATGTGAGTTATCAACTTCCCTTGTGAGTAGTCCCTTTCATTCAACTTTTGAATAATCATCAATTTATACAGGTGGAAGCTCAAATTCTTATGAAAAAAAGACGCTTTTCAACTCTACTCTCTTATTCCTTCTCAATTGTGCCGCCTAACAGACTGAGTGGGACTTCGCCTCCCTTACCTTATACACATTCCGCGGTGTGGAATGTGGACTAGGTGGCTTTGTTTTTGTTAAAACCCTTCATTCAAAGTGCAGCTACCCATCTGAGAATGGTGTAGCGACTGTGGATCTTACCATGACTTAAAATGTTGAAGGGACCCTCGAAGAGTCCTTGCATTTTACACGTGGACTCACCACTTTTGGCAAACGCATCGTAAGCTCCTGAGTCCGCAGCGGCATGATACTAAATAAAAACATACTAAAGATCATCGTAGGGACAGGCGATAAACACTTGCCAAAGGCTCACTTTCCCTCAACTAGCCGAATATTACATATTTGATTTAAATTCAATTGTCACTATTCAAAATTGTCACAAATTTATGTGTCATAAATCTCAATATTAGTTGAGATATGTTAAAAAATAAAAACGAACAAAAACAAAATTAATTAAAACCTTAAAAATACTTATATTAGTTACTTACTTATTTTCTAGCGAACACCATCCGCAATAAGGATCTTTAACGCCAAGACATTCCATACAATTTCTGTAGACCGTACATTCTTGCACCTTTACTTTTGAGACCTGCAAAAAATACATATTTTAGAACTTTTTCATAAAGAACAGAGACTTAAAAATACTAAAAAAATAATATCTAGTATTTGCTTGCTCGAGTTTTTTAGATTTTTATCAAACATATTTCTTTTCGTTTCATTCAAGTAGAAATGGGACAAGGCTGAAGTAAAAAAAATAATAACAAGGCAACTGGAAATGATAGGACATGGTAAAAAATGCGTGAATTTTTGCTGCTTATATCTATAACATACATATAGAATTACAGATATTATGAAATAGAGAACATATTTTTATTAGACATATACAGCTGAAATATAACAATCGGTAATAATTCATCAATAACTTGTCACAATAATAAATTTCAAATAATAATTTTAAAACTTACATATATTTCGACTTACATCGAATATATTAAATATTTTATAAGTGTGCATTCAATCAATACATTTTTGCTCGAAATGCATTCATCAAATTAATTTTATTGGCCTGGGTTGGATGTTGTTCAATTTATTACAAAAAGTATAGTGAAAAGTAGAATCTGTTTCCATTTTAGGTCTAAAATATAGTTTCTTTACTACATTTTATATTCTTGTTCTTCTACGTGTGCTTCTTTACAGAAGAGTCGTGACCTATGGAACCTCATTCCGTTTGTGTCCTTTTCAGATTATTTCTCGACAGCATTTTCTGGCTTCCTTGGTTGTATATTGGAGAGATGAATCAGTTAGGTCTTTAATTTGGTGTATCCATCTTTTTGGAAGTCTACCGCGTGATCTAAAACCCTCCATTCGTCCGTGTACTACCAGTTTTTCTAGGTTATTGCGTTCAATGTGACTGAAGAATCTTAATATTCATTAGTTTCTTAATGTTCATTAGTTTCTTGAATAATGCATGCGTTTGTTTGTCTGGTAGTTCACGAAATGCGAAGGACTCGTCTTCAGCACCAAAGTTCAAAAGAATCAATACGCTTGAGGTATTGTATTTAATGGCCCATGTTTAGTGTCTTACTATCCGTTTCTTTATATTGTGTGTTATGCCTCTATCCCTTAAAATCTTCTGCAAATTTCGCATTATATCTCTTGCCATTTCGCTCGCATCTTCTTCTGATCTCATGAGTTTTAATGTTAAAACCCTAAGATAGACGAATTGTCTCTTAACTTAAATTGTCCTATTTGACTGATGTGCATTTAATGTTTTGACAGTCTATAATAATTATTTTCGCTTTCTCTTCTTTTTTTAGTCCGGAAAGAAGGCTTTCATCCTTTATTTTTTTGATAATTAACGTCAATTAACGTCATCAGCATATCTTAAGTTAGTTATTTTTATGTCGCCGATACTGACACCACCCGTCCAATCCTCGAGAGACCTATGCAAGATATATTCATCATAAATGTTGAATAGAATTGGCGATAGATTCATCTCTGGTTTCTTTATTAACGCAAAACTTATCGGATGCTCGACTTTCTATTTTCACCACTGCTCTGTTGTTTTCGTATAGATGACAAACTAAGCCAATCAGGTGATCTGATACTACCATTTCCTGCAGAGTTTGCCATAATTTCTCTCATTTTAGGTTGTGATACGCCTTTCGATAATAAAGGAAACACATGAAGATTGACTTTTCTGTTTTTTTTCTTCGATTATTTGTCGAATGTTGAATATATGTCCACGTGTAACTCTGCATGGAACAAATCCAGCTTGCTCTGGGAGAATCTGTCATTATAACTAGGATTTCAAACGATAGTTGATAATGTAAAGTATTAGTTGATAATGTAAAGTATTAGTTAAAGTAAAAGTTGTACTTGCATGTGGTAGGACAGTAATAATGCGTTAATTTTCGCATTTCTCTGTAAACCATCTTTTGGGTACAGGTATAAATGCTGAGATCGACCCATCTTCTGACCACAATTCGAACTCCCACACTTTCTGGTAGATGTTGTGAAACATGTCTAACCCTACTTCATCCGTTGTTTAATTACCTCGGCGGCAACTCCATCTAAATATGGGGCTTTATAGTTTTTAGACATTTTATATTAGTTATTCGTTATTGTTTTTAATAACAAAACTTTGTTCGATTCTTGTAGATCCTATATGTATTTCTTAGCAGCAAATAATTCTTAGCTTTAGATTAGCTATTCATATTTCTTTCTTCTTCTTTATACCATCGTTACGTAAGTTTGGTTATATGAATGGTTTACTATAACAAACTTTTAGTCTTGTTTTAACATTACTGCCTTTAAAATCGTTGGTTTTAAATTATTAATGGCTCTATGCATGTCCACAAATTTTGATTAAAAAACGAATTTTTCTTTTGATAAAGCTATTTTTAGTTATGGTATAGAAGACGCTGAAGATGAACCTCGTTCAGGAAGACCGTTCAAGTCGACTAATGAAGAAAACATTACCAAAATCAAGGATGTTGTACAGAGTAATCGCCGATTAAGTATTAGAGACAGAACGTCCAGATTTAAAGCAAAATAATTCATGGTTTTTGCACCACGACAACGCATCATCGCACACCGTAATAATTATTCGTTTCAAATAAAACAAATACCGTCCCACAAGCATCATATTCACCAAGTATACTGTGGACCAGTTCGCGGAAAATAGACGCTAATCAAAACAGTTCGCAAGCCGCTTTGAAGGAAATACTAATATAAAAACTATTTCGAAGACTTGACAAAACGTTGGAATAAGTGCATTGCGGTAAGAGGGGATTACTTTGAAGGAGACGACATACTTTTGGACCAATAAATAAATACTTTTGCCTTTTATTTAAAAAGTCACCTTACTTTTCGATCATAGTAGTATATCGAAAAACAACAAGTAAAAATGAAAATTCTATTTTGAAAAAACTAAATTTAACTGCAATTTTGTAGCCGATGGCTGCAAATTCAGCGGGATTTCGTTAATTTACCGTTTGGAGTCGAATAACGTTTTTAATCAATTCTGTTGACTTAGGCATAATAAAATTAGTTTAGTATGGGCATCCGCTGAGCGAAAAGATCGTTGCGAATCAGCTAGTATTTCTAAACGAGCTGTAAATAAAGCTACTTAGAAGTTTGTATTGAGTTAGAAGCAGACATAAATTATATATTTGCTTTAGTATGCCCTTGCTCATACGGAGATGGGCTAGAGACTCTGGAGATGGGTTAGCGAATTTGTAATTTGTTTAATTTCTCGTTGTTACACTGCTTCACTCTAATTGGTATTATCTAGAAAGATTCATGCCGTACTTTTATTTGGTCAAGTTTGGTCACTGACATTTAATTTATTTTATTCATATTTTCTTTTTTCCAGTAATGCCCGATTCATGCTAACTTTTGACTGAATGTTCCCTACTTACTTAAACTCTAGCTGTGTTGTGCTAGTTTTCCATGATCTTTTTATAATCTGTTCTAATATTATAGACCTTAAAGTTATTGATTTTAACTTACTACTTTAATAATGAATTACAAATCTGCTAAAAGGCCACGAGTTCATGTACCCGTCCTTTCAGTAAATTATTCGAATTTGAAACGGAGCGAGTTATTGGTATGAAAGAAGCAGGTTTAAGTTTTCGCGAAATAGCGGGACAATTACATATTGTTTCTACTGTTATGAGGACATAGACAAGATGCTTTAGTATCAAAATTATGCACGAGTACGAGGTTCTGGCCATCCTAGAAGTCTCTAAAGATGTGATAAACGACATCTTAGACTTCTTGCTGAACGAAATCGACATGGAAATACTCAACAACTGGGTGAGCTGCTTTTGTTGCAGCTACAAGTAAGATCGTTAATGGCTTTTACTTGTCATACGTGCTTATCGTCCTTATTGGGTGCTTCCTCTTACAGCGCACCACAAGACGCGTCACTTAGAACGGTGTTGTGCTAGAACTGAATGGGTTACTGAGGAGTCTAGATTTTGTTTAGGTATTTATGATGACCGTAGAGGGGTCAGATATTCGAGGCGAAAGGCAAAATTTAACTTTCTTATTAGAACAGGATACAGTTATCACTTCAAGAATTACGGTATGGAGGGTTATATTCTTGGGAAACTGATCACTCCTATTAACCCTATTAACTATCGGAAGGAAGTTTAAATGTAGCCCATTGTTAGGGCGTGTCTGCAAGCTCGTCCAAATCTTACCTTTGAGCAAGATAATGCCAGATCGGTTCATGCATCGCAGAGTAGCAGTGTCTTACTGTCAATATAGAACAATTTGCTGTATGATGATCCCTGATAGAAATCTGATCAGTTTTTAGCTTATATTATATATATATATATATATATATATATATATATATATATATATATATATATATATATATATATATATATATAGACAGAATTATGGCCAAAAAATAAAAGTACTATATAGAAATTAGACTTTGAAGGAATAAAAGTTTTTGGATTTCTCAAAATAAAATGCAATTGCTACAAAAATAAGTTTCTTACCGTCTTGATAAATATTTGAAAGAAAAAATAATTTCAAGATAAAATAAATGAATAAATAAAATATAGTTATATAATATATACGTTTTACCAGATACTCATTTGGCATCTTCGGTGCTTACTGTCGCGAGGTTCGTGACTTTCTGACAAGGATCGGTTTTCTGTACGGTATTTGTGTTCTGGACTGGGTCTCAATAGGTAGCCTGAGCAGAGAAGCTATAGAAATCTAAACACAAGGAAGCCTAAACAATATGGACGGCGCTCTAGATTTGCCACCTACGTAAAAAAGCTTTCTCAGACCAACAGACCAAAACATCACGGCAACCAGAGCACAACTGAAAACAAAGACAACGCAAGCGCCTTAGGGGGCGGAGTCAGCCAATCGCTACCGACTAAGACCCCGGCCAGAACCCATAAATACCGCACAGGAAACAGATCCAAACCATATCATCATCAGTTCAGTCAAGACAGCCGTTGCGTACGGACGTCTCTCAAATTGCTCCCGCGGTCGAGTCCGTATAGTTTCCGTCCAGTCATCGCGGTCGCGTCGGGTCTTCTCTCGCCGATTCGCGATGGAATCCGATAGGTTCACCTACCACCCTGCAGACAAGATACACACATACACCAGAGAACTCCTGGAAAGCAAATTCAGGATGAACATCAAATGCATCAACGAGCTTTGCAAAGACGCAGAAGAACTCGACAAAGATATCATCGAACTTAATGAAAAGCTATTCCAAAAAGATCAAGAAATAACTGAGCTTACAGCCTCAGTTACTTCTTTAGAGCTAGAAAAAAATAGACTAGTGGCCACTATCAAGTCACTGGAAACCAAACTTGAAGAATCACTTAAAACCCCACCAACCGTAAAAGACCCAGTCTCGGTCTCCGACAACGAAAACGAAGCCAACGATACAGGTCTCACCCCAAATGAAGAAAACCAGATCTCCTCCAGAGCAAGACGGCGAAGAAGAAAGAAGGTCAGACAACAAGCCGAAGAGCTCGATACCTTGGAAGCCGCCGTCGAACTACCCTCTTTGATTTCGCCCGAGCCTCCAGTCCCCCAGGTCCTGCTGAACACAGCAGACACAGCCACAACCATCCAGGCGCCAGCACCATCCGCCGGCACCGAAACAAAATCAACACCGATAATCCTTCGGGACATATCGGCCTTCCTCGAGGTGGCCCGCAACCTCGAAAAAAAGCAACGTGGCCATAGGGCCAGTTCATGTACCCGTCCTTTCAGTAAATTATTCGAATTTGAAACGGAGCGAGTTATTGGTATGAAAGAAGCAGGTTAAACATAGGGCCAGCCAAAACAATTCCGGACGGGGTGCTGCTAACCCCCCGTTCGGACGAAGACAGAAATGCAATCCTTCAGCATTTCATAGAAAAAGGCTACCGCTTCCACGCCTTTCAAAATAAACCCAAGTTCCTCCACGTCCTCCTGCGAGGCATAACGGAATCCATCCCGATTGAAGAAATCAGACTAGAGCTGACAAACATGGGTTTCCACCCGACCAGCATCATAAGATGGCAAACCAGCCAGAAGACGCCGATCGCGATAGTCCAAGTCACGGTCCCGTCAGACGAATCCAACATCTTGGCAATAAGCCGTTTCCAGCAACAATCCATCCAAGTAGTGGTACAAATAAGAAAACCCAAAACACGCCAGTGTTTTAATTGCCACAAATACGGACATATTTCCTCCCAATGTGAAACAATCTCAGTTTGTGTAAAGTGGGCGGGTCTTCACCGCAGCAGTGAGTGCAAACTGGACCCCAGCCAAACGCCAAAATGCTGCAACTGCGGGGAGTCACATACAGCGAACTACTCCAGGTGCAGCGAAAACCCCAACCGGAAACCAGCCTCGAAGACGTCGTCTCCAAAGCGGCTTCCACCAGCACTTGCAGATCCAACCTCCATGATGGCCGGATTTACAGCCCAAATGTAGCAAGTGATGTGCCTCCTCCAGGCACAAATAAACACCCTGTTCAAACTTCTGCAAAAACCTTCTGGATTACAAACACAAAGCAGCCAAGACGACGCGACCTCCGCCATCTAGGTCCAGGTTCCTACTGTCAAGCCCCTCCTTCGCGCTGGTAATACAATGCACACACTTACCGGCCAACCAAGGCCCGCCCCCATGTTCTTTTTAACCTCCAAACTCGACCAAGACTTTCTTTCAAAAAACCACCTACAGAACCTACTGGCAATAAGTCAGTAATTTCATGGGTCAACTAGTCCCCAAAAATCACCAGTACCCATACAAGGGTTTAATCAAGGCAATATGAGTAAGGGCCACAAAGGCTCACAACTTAAGCTGACAAAATAGAAAATAGATCCAAACCAGTCCAATCAGAGCACTCGCACTGTACGGATGTGTTTTCAAGAACTCCCATTGGTTAGCTACTCCAAACTACCCAAACTGCTTGGTGGCGTGACTAGTGACGTCACCAACGGTTTTTCTCAGTGGTGTTGATTGTTTTTCTAAAATCAATTAATATTTTACAGCTTTTTAACGATTTTCTCGCATTTTCGCGAATTATTTCCGAAGATCACGCGGCAATCCTGCAGAAGGATTAGCCTTTGGGCGTAAGTAGGCATATTTTTCGGATCTTTGGGTCGCTATTTAGGCACTTTTATGGTGTCTATTTAGAAATTCAAGGTGTTCGGAAGATTGCTGGTGGCATTGGCAAATTAATATGGCTTCACGGGTATCGGTTCCGACCTTCGGGCCCGACGAGGTAATAGCTAGGCTCCAGGAGGAGCTTGAACTGTCGCGCTGCGACAATCATGTCATGCCGCGAGAATCACGAGACGATTTTCGAGCTCAAGGAGCTCATTAAAGATGTAAAAAATCAAATAGCCGTACTGGCGGCAAAGATCGATTAAAATGAACAAGAGGCCGCCCGCACTAACGCGCCGGTTGAAATTAATATCGAATCGGACACGGGGAATTTGTGGACAGCGACTTCCCTCCGAGGAGGAAAAGAACCAAGATCAAGTACCCCGGAAAAAGACTGCCGGAGAGGCAGGTCCAAGCGGTGCCCCAACAGCGACTCCAGTAGCCCACGTGGCTACTGAAGCGAAAGCGCCAGTCGCAAAGGTTGAAAAAGTACCACCGGTGGTACTTCGCAGCAAAAATCATTATATGAAGGTCATGACCTTCATTGCAAAAGAGAAAATAGGAACGGACAAGGCACTGAATCGCCCAGAAGGGGTGAAGATTAAGCCAAAGACAGCCGGCGATTACCGCAAGCTGACGGCGTTCCTCGAAAAAGAAACCATCGCTTTTCACACCTTCTGCACGAAGAGTGAAAAGCAACTTCATGTACTAGTCCGGAACATCGTGGAAACGGTTTCGGAATAAGAAATCCGAGAAGAGTTCGTCGAGCTAGGTTTCACCCCCTCGAAAATCAAGAGGTGGAAAAACAAAAAGGGGCAATCACTTGCCTTAGTCTATGTGATCCTCCCCAAAGGCCAAAAGGGGATCTATAACATCAAGTACCTGGTCCACCAGAAGATAAAGGTGGAAAACGTTAAATCCAACGGGGAGACCTTGCAGTGTTACAACTGCCAGGTCTTTGGTCACACGGTAAAGAAGTGCCACGTGCCCCCCAAATGTATGAAGTGTGCGGCCAACCACGCTTCAAAAGAATGCAAAAAGCCGAAGAACGCTCCGGCTAAGTATGCTAACTGTGCTGGTCCACACCCGGCTAACTCAAAAGCCTGTCCCCAAAGACCCCCGCATAAGGGTGAGGGAAAGAAAAATCAGACCACTGCATCATCTAAACCTCCGCCGAAAATTCCGCCCCCAACGTTTGTTTGGGGGTCAGCAAAGCCCTGGCTTCCGCGCCGATCGCCCCCCCCCCCCCCCCCAAAGCCCGCTCCTAGGATGGAGGTTCCAAGGATTCAATTACTGAACTTCACGGTAATGATGGAGCAAATGATGCAGCAGATGGCTGCTATGGTCCAAGAGCAGATAAATTCTGCACTAGTCATGTTCCAAACCAGCAATGAATAATAAAAATTCGTTGTGGGTGGTAACGTGGCATGCCAATTCTCTGAACGGGAAAAAAATGGAACTCACGGCGTTTCTGAAAGACCACAGCACAGACGTGTCTCTGATTTAGGAGACCTTCCTTAAACCGAGCGAACGGTTCGGTGGGTGTGAGGAATTTCTTCTGTTACAGGGTGGACAGGCTCGGTGGGGCGGGGGGTGGTTTGATGATTCTCGTCAAGAGAGGAATCAGACACAACCTGCTGCCTCCGACAGGTCTTACTTCCTCAGAAGTCATGTCTGTGCAGGTAGCTCTGGAAGGTAATCTGGGAAACCTATCCTCATGGTACCAGAGAGCCTGCCACGACTTTGATTCAGGTGAAGTTGGCAGGCTCCTGAATAACAACGCTCCAGTCATCATTGGAGGAAATTGCATCGCCCATAACCGATCGTGGGGTTCGGACCTGAAAAACAGGAGAGGAGCTGACCTGTTATCTTTGGCGGAAAGATACGAGCTGAATCTCCTTGTTCCAGACGAACCTTCCCGATACCGCAGCTTCTTAGATTTCTTTATCATAAAGTATCTAACGAATCAAGGCGAAGTTCAGGTTGTCCATGAGCTTACCTCGGATCACTACCCGCTATCAATCGGCACCAAGGTGGATACCTTCCCGCCGAGAAAGAAAACTAATTTGTTGGAGCATTTTTCGCAAGCAGCTACTAAAACCTCTCCAGAATCAACTCGGACCACCTTGGACATCCCGTTCGAGGTAAATGAGAAGATTCGTATATAAAAACCGGCTCTACAGACGCTTTCACCTGACTGGCGACCCTGAACTCCGGCTTCGTGCAAACGAAGCCGAGAGAGTCCCAACGGGCTCTCCAGGAGTTTAGGGACGACAGGTGGGATGAATTCCTCAATCGACACGGCTGATCGATCACTTTGGAAAACAGCCAAATTCATGGTGGGTAAGGTGAGAGCGCCGGTTCCCCCCCTGAGGACGGGTGGTTCTAACGCCGTCACCGGGGCGGAGAAAGCGAAGTTCTTTGCCGTAACCTACCAAAAACAGATAACTTCTCCTCGACCCCCAGTCGAGAAGAGGAATAAAGTTGACAAGTTCAAGCAAGACATTCTTTCTTACAATGGAATTCCGAACCCCGGCTACTTGATCAGCCAAATTGTCTCGCCGAAGATAATACACGATATTATCCGAGGTTTGAAAGTCAGAAAAGTTCCTGGTCGCGACCGCATCTCACCGATGCAGCTGAAACGGCTACCTAACAAGCAAATTGCGCAGTTGACTAACACTGTCAATGCAATTTTCAGACTCCAGCATTTTCCATCTCCATGAAAACGTACCCAAATCATCGTAATCCTCAAAAATGGAAAAAGCCCACAAGAGCCAAGTAGCTACAGGCCGTTTAGCTTGCTTAGCGCCCTCGGTAAGATCGCCGAAAGAGCAATTTTACGTGCTCTGAACGGTGTTCTTGCCGATAAGAATATTCTGCTGGACGAACAGTTTGATTTCCGGAGGGACCACGCAGCCATCCATCAGGCGACTCGTCTCTCGACGAAGATCAGGCAGGGGTTTGACAGAAGGCGACACACGGGAGCTATCTTTCTAGACCTCTCGCAAGCATTCGATAGAGTCTGGCATCTCGGACTCATAGTCAAGATGCTCAGATTCGGTATACCAACCGACCTAGTCAAGCTTTTGGCATCATTTCTGACTGGACGCACTTTCCAAGTGCTCGTCGATGGTGCTCTTTTATCCGTCCAGCGAATCGAAGCGGGAGTACCGCAAGGTTCCCCTCTTGCCTCCGTAATCTTCAATGTCTACATGGCGGACTTTCCAAAGATTTCGCACGTGCAGACTGCATTTTATGCTGATGATACGGCATTTTATACGTCGGCCCACGCTCACGCCCACCCAGGGAGTCTTTTTTACTCGAAGAAAGCCGATAATCCGTCAGAATATCCTTATTCACAGAATCCCTATCAAGTGGGCCAAATCGGCTCATTATCTGGGACTCGAGTTCGACAAGGCCCTTACGTGGATGTCGCATCTCAAAAAAGCCACCGGGAAAGCATACGGAATGCTCCGTATGCTGAACCTCTTAATCAACAGAAGAAGTAAGCTCACGCTCGACAACCAACTAACCCTGTACAAGTCCATGGTCAGATCAGTCCTTATTCACGGACATCCGGCCTGGTACCCATTCCTCCCAACCTCATCGATTAAAAGACTTCAGTCTTTTCAATCACGTGCGCTTCGCACTATAGTAAACGCCCCCTGGTTTGTAAGGAATGCGCAAATCCACCGGGAGACAGATATTCCAGAGCTTCAGACTACGGGACAAATGCCTAGCGACGGCGTCCCTTTCGGACAATCCGCTAATCAAAGCCACGGCAGCTTCATTGCCGGCCGATGCCCCAGTGTGATCACTCACGTCGGTCACCACAATCCTGCCTAAAGAACGGCAAATAAACCCTCCGGATAAACGACATTGTCACGACATCCGGAAAAAAACCGAGAATACAAGTCAGGACCTTCGGGTCAACTTACAATACAGGAAGAATAAGACCGATCTTTCTTAGAAAGTCGTGAATCTCGCGATAGTAAGCAAAGAAGATGCCAAATAAAATTTTGGCGAAACGTCTGCAAGCTCCCGACAGGGACCAATTCAACAATCGGATGTAGTCCTGGAAAAAACCATATATATATATATATATATATATATATATATATATATATATATATATATATATATATATATATATATATATATATATATATATATATAATAATATAATAAAACTTACAAATACGTATATTATAACAAAAAAGCATTTGAGTTTTTTTCTCAAAAAATGTATCAAATAAAATTCTACCATAATTGTATTTTAATCTTTGGTTTTGGAATATATTTTTTCATTACTGAATATGGAAAAACAATGAGATATAATATAAATGAAAATTCTATAGAACACTTGACGTTACTGAAATTTTTGTAACCGATGACAGCATATTCATCGGAATGTTAATAATTTCATGTTTGTTTCGGATAACCCTTGAAAATTAATTTTGTTGACTTAAATTAGTTAATTAAATTAGCTCAGTATGGGCATCCGCTCAGTAAAAAGATCGGTACGAATCAGTCAGTATTCCTAAACGAGTTGTAAATAAAGCTAGTTAAGTATGTATAACAGATATACGTTTTCTATTTCCTATAGTATGTCCTTACTCAGATGGACAAGAGTAAGTTGAATCTCTTGTGTGGTTCTGTTGCAGTATAATCGGCTTAGCTGTATCCGGCCATTTCATATTCTGTTTTGAATATCAAAAATCCTTTTGCAACTATTTGTGTTTAAACACTAATTTAATCTATTGGGTTGTCCAAAAAGTTCGTCATGACTTTTAAGAGAAAAAGAAACGCAAATAGTTTATGAACATATTGATTTAGTCTATTATGTAATTATCATTATTATTTATAATTTTGCCAACGTTGTGGTACGTCCATAATGTATTTTTGCCAAAAAATATCAACAGGTTGTTTTTCACCTCTTCTTCCGTTTTAAAAGATTTCTCATTTAAACTTTGGAGGGAGCGGAATACTACCTTGTTCAAAAAGTTCCCAGAATTTATTCATCAAAATTGAATTGTCCCCTTCCAAGTACTCTCCATGCACTGTAATGCACTTATGCCAGCGCTTGATCCAATCCTTGTTGGCCGTTTGACCTTCCGGAAGGAATTCATGACATGAAAACACCGTTGTAGTCCATGAAAACCAAAATTATCACACCTGGGCATCACACTGGTGGGCCGGATTTGTCCCGCAAGCCATAGTTTGGAGACCCCTGCTTGCTGATGCTGAAAGCATCGTTGCTGAAACAGTTTTCCAAGGTCCCCGCACCATTAAACCCGTTTTTAACGCAAAATTTAATACACACTCGTTGTTGCAAACGCAATTTCCTTTTTTAAATTGTACAAATCAAAAACACGCACAGAGGCAGATGTACGCAATATGGCGTAACTTTTACAAATACCAGGCTATAAATTTGATAAGAATGTCAATGACAGATGTGGCAACCTAGCAAAAAAACAGAACTCTAATTGGGTAACTGAGAGCGGGATACGGTGGTCATTCCGGGAACTTTTTGATAAAGGTGGTAGATGGATGGTAGTAGTCCAAGTGTGCGATGGCCGGTGGATGGGTCAAAACATCTCCATTGAAGCTCAACAATTTTTGCCGGGTCCCGATTGAAAAATGTGGTCATGCATTGTCATTATGAAACACTACGCTTTTCCTGTTTGCTAATTCTGGACGGTTTTCTTCAATTGCTGCTTTCAGCCGATCTAATTGCGAACATTAGAGGTCGTTGATGATGGTTTAGTTGTGTGGAAGAAGCTCAAAGTATATGGGTCCCTTCCAATCCCACCAAATGCAAAGCATAATTTTCTTCCGCTTTTCATCACCGAGTACTATCCGCTTCAGAAAGGAAGCCTAAGTTTTTTCAGAAAAATATTGCACGAAGAAATTAGGTCCACACATCGTATCGGCAGACGTACAAATTTTTTTCAGATCGTTAAAAGCGGTCGATATGCCAATATTTAACTTATCTGATATCTCACGGACCGTGGTGCGTGGATCTTCGGATATTACGGCCTTTGTTTCTTCGATATTAGTGCTTGATGAACGGCCAGAGTATTGTCGGTGTTTCAGATCAAAATATCCGCCCCTAAACAGACCAAATCAATTGTGTACTACGTGGTTTCGGCCTCTCCTTAAACGACATAAATCTTGATTTTTATTTGGGCAGCGTTATTGCCATTTTTGAAAGAAAAAAAAACATAATGCGGCGTAAATGCTATTTATCTACCCACATTTTCAATTAGAATCAACTTGATTCACTAAAGGCAAATCAAAGCGAATCTGAATGCAAACATCGTAAATAACTCAGGAAATAATAATATGTAAATAAACAATACTAACCCAACACATATTTTTGTTTACAAGCGTTAAAATAATGGAAAATCCCTACGAATTTTTCCAACCAATTATTTATGATTCCATTGAAATTATAAACAATTCATAACTCGAAGCTTCATAAAACTTTTTTTGTTATCATATTTTACTTACACTAGTAAACTCTTTTTGCAAGAAATGAAGCTAGTTATAAGTTTATATTGACAAAGAAGTAGGCATAAATTATCTATTTGCTCAGGAATATTTTGGTTCATACGGAAACGGGCAAACAAACTCGTGAGGGTCTTGACTAGAGCTTGTCGAATGTTTCGTTGTTCCTTTTCGGTCTAATCGATTTAGTATTATTTGGAAAGATTCTTGTATGAAAAATTGCATAGTGGGCACGTAGAGAAGAATATTAAAAAATAAAGAAAATTCATCCGTACTTCACGTGGGTGTCTTGCCATTCCTTCAGTCGCCATCAAAGAGTCAGCAAGTGTGGGCTGGAGCTGAATAATATAAATCGGCTGTCGGATGGTGTAATCATATACAGCTCACGCCATCCTGCGTGAACGTCTACAACAGTCAGAGCCCTGGGTAGATACGATGTATGCATGAGAAGTGGATAGTGAGCCCGTGGAGAAGTATGTTAAAAAGCAAAAAAATCACTCATACTCCACGTGGGGCTTGTTATATACAAAATTTGTAAGATTTTAAAAATTTCTCAACGTAGTCACCTTGAAACTCAATATATATTTTGCAAAATAAGCGACTGTCTCAGATTTGACCTCATCATTTGCAGTAAATCTTCGTTAAGCAAGCCATTTCTTCTGGATTGAAAAGAAGAAGTAATTGCGGGGAGTCAAATCCAAAGAATACGGCCAAAATGGAAGCACTTCGAAGCGTAGATCATAAGGTTTTGCAGCAACAACCAGAGAAGTGCTTGAAAAGAATTATCGTGGTAAAATATTTCAAATCTTCAAATAGTATTCGTCAATTGATCCAGAAGTGAAACGTAATACTCCCCAGTTATGGTTCTGTCTTTTGGCAGGTATAGGTACTTGAAATGCGCCTTTAGTTTAAAGATTTTTCATACGCAAAACATTGTATAAAATGTAGTGGTACGGTTTATCAAGATTTTGATAATGCCAGCAAACTCGCATACCTTTAATTGACGATTATTTAATAACATACTGTATAGGGAGTCCCGAGTGGTCATTATCTTCAATGGATGTACGACCACGTTTAAATCCAAAGGAGAAGAATCATTTAACCCTTTCGCTGCCAGTGGGACACATATGTCCCACTGAGCCTGATCCCCTTCCATCGGGATATAAAATGCATTAGATTCCTAGCAAAATTAATGATGGTGACTCTTATCAAACCTTATCACCACACGCTGTTTGTTTTCTGGTTTTATGTCTGTTTTTATGATGTATTTTAGTTTGTTTTATTTAATTATAGTTGAATTCCTTTTGTTATTAATTGTTTTTCGTCCAACAAATGCTCTGGTAAGTAAAAATTCATAGCTTTTCATATTTTTGGGTCATATATGGTACCCTGGTATTTTTTTTTATTTTGCAGCTAAAATGGAGTCACGATTATGAACTTCTCAGAATTCTTGAAGATGAAGATGAGATGACAGATAGCATGACTCTGAAGATGAGTTGACTGGCGTTTCTTCAGATGATGCATTTGAAGAAAAAACATACCAGTTAGATATTGCTTATTGTAGTGATGGTGATAGTGTAGTGATTCTGACTCTGAAGTGAGCTAGAAAATCCAAATGCTAAGAACAATCTAGATGCTAGTTCTGATAGACTTTCTGAACAACCTGCTACCAGTTTCAGCTGGATCAGTTGTTATAATGCCCAACAGACAAAACAAAGACATACAATTCCTTATACATGGGACCCAGAAATGAGTTCGAAAATAAATAGAACATCAACTCACTTGGGGGTCTTTTTTGAAGCATTCCCCAAAAGTTTGTTTATGTGGATAGCCCAATGTACTAATATTCGTTTAGCTATTGAGAGGAAAACTAACAAAAACAAGCAAATAAAGGTTACACCTGATACCGATACTGGCGAAATAATGTTGTATAATAAAGTATTATGATGTATAATAAAGTGCCAAAGTTTTCGGACTATTGGTTTCAAAACAAATGAAATAATTCAACTGACAATATCCCGAAATCCTTGTCAGGTGCTTTTGGCTAAGTATTTCAATCATCCCCAAAGAGGCGTAAATACTTCCAAAACATATTGTGTTGATGAACTGGTAAGTTACCTAAAATACAGATATCAGAAAGTCCGTCAGAATTCCCCTTTTCAAAGCATAGATGAATTTATGGCGAAGTTCAAAGACCACTCATCGCTCAAGCAGTAATTACCAATGAAGTCAATAAAGCGTGGCATCCAAATAGGGCAACGATGTGACACAGAGACAGGATATGCCTATGATCTGAACATTTACTCAGGCAAAAATGAAGAGAGTTCTTTAGAAGGAACCTTGGGGGAAAAGGTGGTGGGAAAACTGGCATTCAGCATAGTAGGATCAAATGTATTGCTTGTATTTGATAAATTTTTTACCTCGGTCAACCTGATGAATACATTTCAATTTCCCGCTGTTGGAACTGTCATTGGGAACAAAAAAAACCTACCGAAATATTAAAATAAACTGAGAAAAGGGGAGTCTTAATCGATGGATGGACAATCAAGAAGTCATGGTACTGAGCAACTGCCACAAACCTGAATTGGAACTAGTAACCCGAAAAAAAAAGAATAGGTTCAAAGTTGCCACAGCGTGCCCCAAAGCAATACCATTTTATAATCAACACATGAGTGGCGTTGACTTATCCTACCAGAATGTCGGTGTTTATGACTTCGATAGAAAGTCACAAAAATGGTGGAAGAAGGTGTTTTATAAGTTGTTAATGACTGCCGTTGTAAGCGCCTGGATTCTCTATAAACAGTCACGTCACTATCCGGATCTACCGCTAATAGATTTTCTTGTTCTTCTTACTGAAAGTTTTATTGGCGAATGAAAGTCAAGAGCAGCTGTACAACAAAAAAGAGGATATGCGAGGCGAATTTCAAAAAAACGAAAGTTGATGGCTAATGTGGGTGACCACCATTCTCGATCTTCCAGTGGAGGGACTAACAAGAAGCTGTTCAAGATGCGCTAAAAATGGCAAAGAGACGAGAACAAAAACACTTTGGCAGTCCTGCAATATTGCATTGTGCAAATTTTGTATTAAGCCTTATCATTCTTAGCTCTTTAAAAAAAACATTCATTTTTATATTACTTTGTAGGTATCGTATTTTATTTATTTTTTTTTTATTTTATTTTCTACTGTATTTTATTTTAATATTTTTCAAATAAAACTCTAGGTTTTATTCATATTTGAAACTACTTTTTCATAAACTTGATATAATAAATAACTTTTTCATTATATTGTAACATGTGTGGATTGTCATTTATTTGATTTTCAATATCCATAAAATACCCATGGCATAAATGTGTCTAGCCCCCCTCATTCCCCCATAATATTTTTTGTTAAATTTTAGTAAATTTGGTTTTCCGGGAAATAGTTTACCACAGTCGGCAGAAAAAGCGAGTAAACACGTAAAAAATAAATTGGTAGCGAAAGGGTTAAGGTGGAATCTAAATCTTCGTGTATGTCTGTCGGCGTTAGACCAATTAAAACAAAGTACTTTGTAATAGCTTGAACTTTTAATAATTGAACTTGAATGAACTTTTAATGCTTGAACTATTAATTTTATCATTTTTTTCCGAAAATGTTAAACTTATCTGCTTTATTCGATCGCCACAAACAAGTACCAAACCCATGCATCTGGAATTTCACAGCACTCATCTGACGAATCATACTTGACAAAAGTCGTAATCATTTAGACATACTTCCACCAACCATGTCTGTGTCAGGTTCTGAACTTTTCGAACCACCCTCGTATATAAACAAAATAGTTTTGTGTATCGATAATTCTTTAGTGTTACTTACACCGTAATGGATTTATATAACAACAATCTCAATATATTTGAAAAATATATATTATAAAATATATTACTGAAATTACATAATAATTTATATGTACTTTTCTAACATTCAGCTTTCAAGAACAAGAGCCGATCAGTGGCGGTTCGTGAGGGAGGGCGTTGGGGTGCCGCCCCTCCAGCATTTATCACAGTAAACAATTTTTCAGAGCAAAACACCATATTTTATTTCCGTTCAGTTCTTTCCTTTAACTCATTTTCCTTTTCCATAGCACGAAAAGTAAAAAGCAGGAAGGGGAAAGCAAAAAAAATCTTCAACAACACTATTTTCTTCTACGCCCTCCCACTTTAAAAATGAGCCACGACGAGCCACCACTGGAGCCGATTGAAAAGTTTCTTGGTTAAAAAGGAAAAAATCAGCTTTTTTTTGTCAACTGATTGAATCATCTCGTGATAATGCTAATATGGGGAGCAAAACTAATATGGTTACCATACGGTTGGTAAATCTCTTTGAGCTCAGATTTCTTGTTCTTATTTAACTATTAAAACATCGAATCTAGTTACTAGCAAAATTTAGTGATTTGATACTTAGTAGAAAATTATTTTTAAACAAGTCTAAAAACTTCAGGTTACCATTAGAAAATGTTTACAAAGCCCATCGCTGAATTTTGACCTATCTATAATTTAGTTTCTTAACTGTTTAACTGTTTTGTAGTTCCTGGCATTATTGAAAGGGTTGCGGACCTGGGATGTGTTTAGATAACAATGTATTGAAATATGTGTACTTCGTTAGCTTAACTTTTGGTAATTACCTTGTGGATAGGAGTTACCAAAAAGCCATTAAATTATTTTAATGGAATATTATGTATAAAATAATACTTTTGATGGAATATTATGTTTTTTAAACAGCATTTAACTTTTAGTAACAAATTTCAGATGTCTATCTCGTGTATTGTTAAAACTTTCTCATTGTTTTATCGGTTCGGGCATTATTGAAAGGATTGATTATTTATAAAAGATTACATTGCCCTAAATTTAACTATATTCGCAACTCAGTTTAAATAGATGCTCTATGTACATATTTCAATGAAACATTTTTTAAGTGCTCTAGAACCACTAATGGCAGTGAAAAAATTAGCCGTAGAAAATGCAAGATTATACTCGATTTTTAGGCTAAAAAAGTATCGTATCCCCCATATTTCCCTGATTTGACTCTGTGCGACATATGGTTATTCTAAAAACTGAAACTGCCGATGAAAGGAACATGTTTCGATAGGAAATTGGCCCAGTAGAGAAGCGTAATACTTCCCGGTGATGATCCTGCCGTTTGCCAGGTAGCCTACAACCACAACACTATGAGAATCTCAGAAAATCGTAGCCATGACTGTTTCTGCAGATGAAACCGATGTCGGTTTCTTTGGCGCACTTTCACCAGCCTTCACCCACTGTTTGGACTGCTGCTTCATCTATGGTGTGCGATAGTGAATCCATATTCCATCTGCTGCTATATAACGTAGAAGAAACTCTGTAAAATCGCGTTTAAATAAGTCTAAACCCTCATGAGAGGTACAAGGGTTGCTATTTATCTATCCAAAATTGTCAATGGTGAAAACAATGTTGTTGCTAGTCGCTATCTGACATATACAGCGTAAAGTTTGACATTGTCGACTATATACGTACTACAAAAAATGGGATTAACTCGTGAGGATTATCGTACGATGATTTACTAAGACTTTCGACGTGGATTATGTCAATAATAGTGCATCAATCAACCCACTTCGACTTTTGGAGATGAAACACCATCTAAAACTGCTGTATATCACTGGTTTAGTGAATTCAATCGTGGCCGTCGTTCGCTCACAGACAAATTTAAAGAAGGTCATCAAAAATCGGTTGTTGTGCCAGATAACATCGAGACCCGAAATGATAAAGCAAGATCGTCATGTGACTTACCGTGAGACTGAGGCATCACTGAGCAGTAGTATGACAAGCATATACAACATTTTATATGAACATTTAGCCGGGAAAAAGATTGGTGCGCGTGGGATTCCGCATAATTTTGCAATCGCTCAAAAAAAGACTCGTGTCGATTGGTACAAAGAAATGCTCAAAAAATACAATCGTGGTGTGTCAAAAGCCGCGTATAATATCTACACAGGTGACTAATCTTGGATTTACGCGTATGAGCCCGAAAGTAAAGCAGTCAATTGTATGGGTCGTTCAAAATGAGCCAAAACGAAGCAAAAGGGCATGTGGCTATAGTGCCACTAGAGAATCGTAGAGGGGTCAATTCTGAATGGTGCACAAACCCGTTTGTTTCCCAGAAGTCTTTGAAGAAATAAGAAAAAATAACCAGCGACGTAGGATCATTCTTTAAAATGACAACGATGTGGGAGAGCTGGCTCTCCCACATCGGACCGAACAACTCAATATTTGACCGGCCAAAACATTGAATTGATGGGTCACACGCCGTACAGTCCTGATTTGGCACCCAATGATTTCTTTTTGTTCCCGTCCGTGAAGAATAAACTACGTTGTCAAACATTTTCGACGCCAGAAGAAGTGGTTGATGCGGATCATCGCGGAGAGTAATTTGAAAAACCATAAAAACATTTTCAAAGATAAATATTTGTTTTTATTTATTATTCCGAGTACATAAATAACAACCCTCGTATTCATTCAAATGCGTCTTTGGTCAACTGTTAACAATTGTTGAATAGATCGAGCGGAAAGCTTTTTGAGAAACATCGTCGAAAATATTGTGGATTCATCAGGAGTCTACTTTTTTAACATCGAAAACGAAGGAGATGAATGATTTAAAGTTGAATTTAACTCTTTTTGTATGTTCGTCGGGGTTAAACCTAGAACTCTTAAAATCCAGAACAGAGTGTTTTATAACAGTTTGAATTTCATCCACTGTTCAGAACTTGTTTGTTTTATTCGACCGCTTAAATCTTAATCATTTGGGGTCCTGCTTGCGCTATCTTCGTGTTAAGCTGAGAACTTTTCGAACCACTCTCGTAATATTTTTTTTAACTATGTTGTAGTTTCTGACATTATTGAATATTATTGATGGTGTTCATTCTATCGAATTGTGTGCACTTTATAACAGTCCCAGCTTTTGTTAAATAACTAGTCAAATGGTATTATTAAGCTGTTAAATACGAAATATGGTATTATGAAAATAATATAAGTAGATTATCGATAAATTAATAAACAATTATCTGTATGCTTTATTATTTCAATTTAAATAATAATTTTATTGGACGATTTTATTTTTTAAAGCAGTATTCAATATCCATTAACAAACATCAAAATATTATATTATATATTTTAAATAAATCATTAAATAATAATTATATTCCTTTGTGATCTAATAAAATGCAATATTATACTTTAATTTATTTAAATCGCTCGTTTAGGCATTTTTCTTTTTCGTATAATTAACAGAGAACTAGCAGCCATAAATGGTTTTTTCCTATTTAATAGAAAACTATTTTAGTTGGAAACTTCAGGTAAATAAATAATTATCGTAAAGCATGTAGAACTGCCAGAAAGTGTTTACAGAGCTCATCCCTGAATTTCCGCCTATCTATAAGTTAGTTTCTTAGCTGTTTTGTAGTTTCTGGCATTATTGAAAGGGTTTAAGCTATTGAGATAATATTGTATTGAACAGTGTGCATCTCTATAACCGTGGAACTAACTTTCAACAATTAACTGGTTAATTGAAATTATTGTTAAACCATCAAATACGAAATATAGGGTGATTTTTTTAATGCGTCCGAATTTTAAATTCAAGTAATAATTCAACAACCAAATTAGATGCCTTCAAACTATTTATTTTATATGAAATATCATTCAATGGCATTAATGTTTGGAAAAGAAATCCGACAAATGTCCGCAGCGGTGCGTCTAGTTCTGATAAAGCGCATTCTGTCAACCTAATTTCCGACCACTTTTTCAAGTAATTGGGGTCTTATGTCCACAATTGTCCGAGTTATGTTGGCTTCCAAGGCGTCAATAGTTGCTGGTTTATCGGCATAGACCAAATATTTAACATAACCCCAAAGAAAATAATCTAAAGGCGTTAAATCACATGACCTTGGTGGCCAATTAACAAGTCCGGTCCTCGAAATAATTTTCTCACCGAATTGTTCCCTCAATAAATCGATTGTTGCGTTGGCTGTATGACATGTGGAGCCGTCCTGTTGGAACCACATCTTCTCCAAATTAATATCATACAAAGTTCGGAATTAAATAATCCACTTAGTCGAATAACAATGTTAACTGAAATTATTGGTAAGCCATTAAATACTAAATATTATGTCATAAATAGAACATAGGTGAATGATGAGCATATTAATAAAAAATATACAGGGATCGTTCAAAAATGTCCTGACCTTATGGTACAAGAATGACCAAATGACTATGATATTGAATGACTAAATGAGTATGATTCTTGGGACGGCGTGTTGGGAAGTATCAAGTAAACAAGTTCGAGTTGATATAAAGTACTTTGTTTTGAATGGTTTAACCCCAACGGGCATACAAAATGTTCTACAAATCTGGAATTAAAAATCATATCACTAGATGCCAAAAGATTATTTATAACAAGGGTGATCTTAACCCGATTTTCACACAAAACATCATTTTTTGTATTTTCTAGGTATACGTTTAGCCAGCCATGTAGCGCGATTAGCATATGATTAAATTTTGATTTAATCCTAAGTCAATATATAAAAATCCTTCCTTTAGGTTCGATATTAGTTCGTGGGTGTTAACTGATAATTTACATTCAACTTAATTACTCGTAAACAGTGGTTATTATTAATGTGGTAGTTAAGTTATAATAATAGTTTTGAAAGGTTCAGATTAATAAATAATTTTCGCCAAGCTTTTAGGGCCGTCAGAAATAGTTTACAAAATCCATGGTTGAATTTTAACTGATCTATTAATTTTTTTTAAACTTTTGTATTTTCTGGCAGTATTGTAAGGGTTAATTACCCGGGATAGTGTTTATATAACATTGTCTTGAATTATGTGGACCATATATAATCTTTGGATTAACTGATTAACATGTCGTAATTAAACTAGTTGAATAGAGTTATTGGGAAGCCATTAAATAATTATATTGCATTATTCAAAGAAGTAAGATAATATTTCTTGTTGAATATTATTTACAATAATATAAACAATAATTTATTTTCACGACGAATGTCGAATTATTTTCATGCAATATTCGATATTTTTCCAAAATTATAAATTTTAAGTAAAATGTCTATTCTTGTGGCTTCAGCGTATTTTATTTTGCAAAATAAAAAAGCTATTTTATTTTTTAATGTATTTGAATAGCTCTTTTGTTATTTATTATTAATTAAAATACTGGTCATCGCCATTAGTGAAACGTGGTAGTTCCATATTTAGTTCTGTTAAATTATTATTATTAAGCAGGTTTAGAAAGTTCAGGTTAATTATTAATTCTCGTAAAATTTCCACAAGTGTTAGAAAGTGTTTACAGACTGTATCGCTGAATTTCGATTGTACTATCTAGTTTTTAACTAGACTATTTTAGTAAGAAGAAAAATACTACAAATATCGAAAAAATATTTTTTTTTCCATATCTTACATACTTTTCTACACAATTTTACCTTACACAATGCAACCTTTCTACATAATTTTCATTTTTGTTCAAACATTTGTCATACCGCTCAACAAATTTTGGAATACCGACGTTAAAGAAACCTGCCGCCTGTAAATAAACCCAATCCATGACTGCAGTTTTAACTTCTTCGTCATTGTTGAACCGTTGACCACCAAGGAACTTCTTTAAGTGTCGACAGAAGTGAAAATCACTGGTTGCAAGGTCTGGACTGTAAGACGGATGATCCAGTTGTTTTCATCCAAAGGACTTGATTAGACCTTGTGTTTGTGCAGAAACATCTGGCCTTGCATTGCCATGGAGCAACATCATACGTAAGTTTCATGTCCTGTAACGTGGTCTAACCACTGATGTGGTCTAACAATTCATCTCCTTCATGACTGTATCGAGTCAAAAATGATAAAGCACAGTCTCTTTGTTTTGTGATCGTCAGAAAGTAGTCTTGGAATCCACCGAGAACACAATTCAGTTTCTCCGCAAAAATGGTGTACAAAACTCGTCTTGAAACCTGAGGAAATTCACTTGATAAGTTTGAAATCGTAAATTGTCGGTTCTCTCGAATTTTGTTGTCCCTACCACGAACCAAATCTTCCGAAATCGGAGAAGGTCGACCAGGGCGTGGCTCATCATGCACATTAACCCGCCCGTCCTTGAACATTCTCACCCACTTTCGAACTTTACTGTCATTCATAGCATTATCACCGTAAACCTCACAATCAAACAATCTGAAGGTGAATTTCCGTTGTTGAATCGAATTACAGATCGTATCTAACAGTCGCTTTTCTTAAACATTATAAACTTCTACAGCTCAGCACACAGACAGACGCTAGGGCTGCAAATGGCGCCTTAAAAAATACTCCTATGTATATGGCTAAAAAACTATTTTGTAAAGGGTTTACTTCTTGGAATGGTGTTTAGCCAATATTATAACCCTTGAACTGACTTTTGGTAATTAAATAGTTGACCGAAGTTTTTAGCAAATCACTCACTAATTTTGGTTATCAAAAAAACTACTATTCGTTAAAAATTTAAAGTTTTCGACGAATAGCAGGTACTTGAAAGACAAATAAGTTTTACTCTTCATGATACTAAACCCCCAACAAGAAGAACATTGAAATGTCATACATGAAAAGGATATTGTTATTGTAAGAGCCACTGTTACACGGTTAACATGGTTAGCAAAATGAGCGTCGAGAAGATAAATAAAGTGATTTCATGTTTAGTGGTAAATCTCTTCCGAGTTTAGCCTTTCAATAATGTTATATCTTGCGAAAATTGAGTTTTACTCACCACTAAACCTCAGGATGAAACTTATTTTTGATATTGTATGTTTTTTGTGAATAAATAAGATTGATTGATTTTGGTGTGACAGTAATCTACAGGTGATTCAAGAAAAACATTACATTCCGTAAATAATCACTGTGTGATATGTTTTATAATACGGTGGCATCATTGGACCTTCTTCTACATGTAGTGCTACAGCCCGTCAGTGAGCCTTAAACTCCTTCAATTTTGGTCTCCAACCGGATCTATCTCCGGCAACCCCTTGCCACTTTTTGATGTGCAGTAGTTCTTTGGCATCTTTTCTTGCCTTGTCCCCCCATCCCGTCTTTGGTCTACCTCTTTTTCTGTTACTCCCTATTCGCCCCTCCATGAGGCACATTAGTTGAATTTATAGAAATCAACTGTGCATTCAATTTTAACCGATGATTGGCAAATGCGAAAAGTGTGCGCGAAGTTGCTGCTGAGGGTTTTGTCAGACGAGCAGAACGAGCAGACACACAGTGTCGATTTGCCGTGAATTGTAGTAAATATTGTGAACTATCCAAATGTTCTGAACAGAGTGATAACCGGTGACGAAACTTTGATCTTTGATCGAGTACGATCCGTAGACTAAAAGGTAAAGTTCTGAGTGGCACACAAACGCATCTCCTCGTCCAAAAAAAGCTCGCATGAGCAAGTCAAGAGTGAAATCGATGCTCATTGTCTTTTTTGATGCAAAAGGTGTGGTCCACAAGATGTTTGTATCCGCTGACCAAACAGTGAACGGCAAAATTTCCTTGGCATTCTCGCCACGGGTTCCGCAAATCTGAGTCTTTGAATCCTCACATAACCTTCAATTTTCAAATTCCAGATCATCCATAGTCCAGATTATCATAGGACTTTATCTGTCCCAAAATATGGAAGGAAATGCGATTACAGTAACTGGTGAGCATAGCCATGTTGCCAGATTGAGAGGCAAAATAGTGAAATCGATTACATCCTCTTTCCAGACTTGGCTGCTGGACAAAAATTTACCTTAATGATGACGTCAAACCTCAAAGAACCGCTTATTTGGTGGAGTTGATCTTATCGCTTTGAACTAAGGGTATTAAAAAATTCGAATGTTTTTGCTCTAAACATATTTCAATTGCAAGGTTGAAACTTAAAAATAAAAAATCTCAAAAAACTTGGGTTTTCTTTGTCAGGCCCAGAACTTTTCGAACGATCCTCGTATGATCGATAGCTCTTTAAAATAATAATAAAAAATTGATCTACGTCAAATGGTTTTTGTTTTATTTTAACATCATATCGTGCCTGTTGGTAAACACTTAGTAATAATATTATTATAGCTTCTAGAACTGTCAGAAAGTGTTTACAAAAGCCATTGCTGCATTTCTACCGATATATTATTTGGTTTTTTAATATTTTGTAGTTTCTGACTTTACCGTTAGGGTTTATTACTTGAAATGAGGTTTAGACATTATTGTATTGAATTGTGTGTACATACTCTATACCAGTTATAAAATATTATAGAGTTTCCCAATAATAGCGTCAGAACTTAATAGCCGCAACACTGTCTGAAATGTAAATGTCGCTCATAGACTACAATACTCAGAAGATTCGTATATTGAGCTCTAGAGAAGTTGGAAGATGAAGCCCACTTTGGGGAAAAAATAATCTTTTCCGAAGAAGAAGTTTGTGTATAAAAATAGCTGTAGGAATTTCACCGAATAAAAATAATGATTTTTGCCAAAAAAAAATATATTTGTGATTTTTTCCTGTCCTGTTTTCCGTTTCCCGAGACCCACCTTGTAAATAATACGTTTATTTTGTATCTAAAAATGTTATGTTATTCTTTAATGTGTTTAATTCTTCTTGTTATTACTTGATAAGTAAAATAAGCATTATTAAATGGCTCTAGAAACTTCAGGTTAATGCATAATTTTGGTAAAGGGTCAACGTTGCTAAATTGTGACCGATCTATAATTTAGTTTCTTAATAGTTTTGTTTAGGATTATTGAAAGGGTTGATTACCAGGGATAGTGTTTGATTAACATTATACTGAACTATATGTATTTTCTAATCGTTGTATTGAATTTTGATAATTAGCTAGTTAACAGGAACTATCGACTAGTAATTAGAAATTAGAAATTAGAAAGTAATTAGAAATTGTATCAGATGCTTTATTGTTTTTTTTTGTTTGAAACACGCAAAAATAAATTATATAATATATTTATCAAAATATTTTCTATTCGCAATATAAAATGTATTCCTATTTTTCTGGGAAAAGTTGGATTTGGCGCTGAAAGAATTAGTTATCTTTAGACGCAATGCAGTCATCGAGCCATTTTCAAATTTCTTAGAAATATGAAAAATCATCAGAACATATATCGTGAAAAGGTGAGGATTCGATAACGCTAAATCTGGGAAATAGGCTAGGCTGCATTTCGAAAAAATCCTATTCCGTTTCCAATAATGTAGTATGTCGTATGGTACAGAGTTAATCCAATAAATATCGGAACTCATTTATTCTAGTCAAGGGAAAGCGGTGGACGGTGGTTTTTATAAGTGATATCCGAGGTGGCTGATGTCAGGTAACCTAGGAAACTTGGCTGCAAGGAGTGAATGTGTATTTTAAGTTCGTGTCGAGACTCAAAATGCAAGAAAACATCGAGCAGCGATGTGCCATCAAATTTTCCGTGAAATTGAACAAATCTACTACGAAGACTCCACATGATCCGTAAGCCTCACACAGACGGAACTATGTCCAGAATACATTTTGGGTGGCATAAAAGATTCAAAGGAGGCCTGGAAAACGTTGAAGACAAACAACGCGCTGGACGTCCGATCTCGGCCCGAACTGATGAAAATGTGGCCAATGCGCGAGAATTTCTGAACTCTGATCGTCGGTTAAGTGTTCGTTTGATGGCATAGGAGTTGAATTTATAGAAATCAACTGTGAATTTCATTGTAACCGATGATTGGCAAATGCGAAAAGTGTGCGCGAAGTTGGTGCTGAAGGTTTTATCAGACGAGCAGAACGAGCAGAAACAATGTGACGATTGCCGTTGAATTGTGAAACATTGTGAACCATATAAATGTTCTGAACAGAGTGATAACCGGTGACGAAACTTGGATCTTTGAGTACGATCCGTAGACCAAAAC
Organism: Cosmopolites sordidus; assembly: GCA_031761425.1. Taxonomy (NCBI): domain Eukaryota; kingdom Metazoa; phylum Arthropoda; class Insecta; order Coleoptera; family Curculionidae; genus Cosmopolites; species Cosmopolites sordidus. The sequence continues at coordinate 1,053,410 of JARFXV010000409.1, read as the reverse complement.
GCAAAGTTCTAGTGGCACACAAACGCATCTCTTCGACCAAAAAAGACCAAAAAAAGCTCGCATGAGCAAGTCAAGAGTGAAATCGATGCTCATTGTCTTCTTTGATGCAAAAGGTGTGGTCCACAAGAAATTTGTGTCCGCTGGCCAAACAGTGAACGGCAAATTTTACGCAGAAGTGCTCAAACGTTTTAGGATAAAGGTCCGCTGCGTCCAACGAGAGATCACCGATTCCTGGCTGCTTCAACATGTCAACGCACCCAGTCAGACGCCGCTGATTGTGAGGGAGATACTGACCAAACACAACGTAGCAACGCTGCCATAACCACCTTATATTCCAGATCGACTCCCACAGACAAACTGCTGGCTGCGGTATATTGATACAGGAGGGTCATATTTTGAAAATTATTAATTATTACATATTTCTTCAATAAATGTTTTTTTTTAACCTCAGTCCCGATTCTTATTGGACAGACCCTGTATATCTACTGTAGCCTAGGGAGCATATCTACTAAGATCAAAAAGGAAGGTAACTTTTTAAATAAAATACGACATATTTATTTATTTTGTCTCCTTCAAGGTAATCCTCTTTCACTACAATACACTCATTCAATCGCATTTCCAGTCCTTGAAAAAAAAGTTTTTATGGTCGATTTCTGGTATTTGCTTTAACGCCGCCAGAGAATGGCTTCTATGGACTCAAACTGGTATCTACAAAATGGTTTCTTCAAACCAGGGAACAGGAAAAAGTCACAGGATGCCATTTTTAGCGAAAAATTGACGGATAATTGAAGGAATTATTGCATCTATGATGGTGTCGTGATGAACCATCTATCGTGATGAACCATCAATGTTTTTTTTAACTGACTTACGCAAATGACGCATAATTCTTAAATAATATTCTATAATTAACTGTTTGACTAGACTAACAGAGACTAGCCTAATTTGTTCTTATACATTGATTGAATTGATCTGAATAATATTTCAGTAATATCTACAATGTCTCTAATACTTAATCGGCGATTACTCAGTACAAGATCTTTGATTTTAGTAATGGTTTATTCACTGGTTGACGTTGAAGGTCTTCCTGAACGAGGTCAACTCCTTCTTTACCTCACTAATCTTCAACTCCTCTACCATCACTAAAGTCCACTTGAAATACCACTACAAATTTTCTGTTGACATAGCTTCATCGCCGTAACACTTTTTCCATATTTTAAATGCATTAATATAAGAAATTTCGTTTTTAGACAAAATTTAATCGAAAAATCGAACAAAAAAAATCGCCGAGAAAATTTTTTAGCATTTATAAAAGACGCTATTATTACTAACTTAACAAGCTAAATAACATGAAAGTTTTGTCAGATGTCAAGGACAGTCATACCAACATAAAAACCAAATGGTTGAATTGGTGTATAAGACGCGTGTGTCACATTATTTTTGAATCAAAGTGTATTAGCACAGTGAACAATCAACCAATTAACTATGGGGACTCAAATATTCTTAAAGGTGATTTTTAAACAACTTTTTTATTTTATAAAGCAAATTTGTTTAAAAGCATCGGCAAAAAATCATAATTTTTATTTAAAATAGTCTCCTTGCGCGTCAATACAACGTTTTACACAGTCAATTAGGTTGACGAATGAATTTTTGAGCTCTGTCAAAGATATGTCCTTCAGGATGGCGGTCGACGCCTTTTGTGTTGCTTCAATGTTGGCATAACGCTGTTCTTTCATCGGCAAATGAAGTTTTTCGAAGAGGCAGAAGTCACAGGGAGCCAAATCAAGCAAGTATGGTGAATGATTGATGGTTAAAATGCCATTTTTTGTAAAAAGATCAGTGATGACCGTCGAGCGATGGCACCGCGCATTAACGTGCAACAAGCTCCAGCTGCCTTGTTGACGGTATTGTGGCCGCACACGACGAATACGCTTCATAACACCAAGATAAAACACAGCATTGATCGTTTAATCAGGTGGAATGAACTCCATATGCACACTTCCTTCCGAAATCACCATTGTTTTGATTTTTGAATTCTCGAGACGGCGACGCTTGGTTTCTGGATCATATTGAAAACACCACGTCTCATCATCAGTAACAGTGCTGTACTTGAAGTTATCGTCCTTTTTCGATATGATGAATATCAAGTCCTTGAAATGTTGGATTTAGAGTAACTTCTGGTCGTCACTCAATTTGTTTGGAACAAAGCATGTACAAACCTTCCAAAGTCCCAAATGATCGGTTAAAATGCGATGAATTGAATCTTTGGACATGTTCAATTCCATTTCCATATATCGCAATGAAGATTTTGGCTGATTTTTTATAAATCCATGCACAACTTCAATTTTACTTTGAGTAAGCACGGAATATTTAGGACCAAGATGTGATATCCTTGATATCCTCATGACTTTCTTCGAATCGTTTAAACCACTCGTGGATCCTGCCACAGGATAAACAATCCATATCATACACTTGTTTCATTAATTGAAATGATTTCGGTGAAGTTTAAAACAAAACTTAATATTCGCTCTTTGTTCGATGTTTATTTTTCGAGCGATGGTATAAACACGTTGGCATTTAAAGAACGAAAACTTGGCTTCTAATGATCCGAATGTCATGAAATTTTGTCAGAACGTCAGTAAAGGATGCGCCCCGTCAAAATATGGCGCCACTAGAAATAGCTATTTTTAAAAAGTACGTTTTTCCTTGTATATGAAGGGTCATTCAAATTGAGCGGTTTTGTTAATTCTTGAATAAAACACAGAATTTGGGTTGATTTCAAATTTTTTTTTATCGATAATTGAAGCATAGTATATGACATTTAAACACGAAAGACAATATCTGCCAAATGACCACCTCTTGCAGCTCTAAATGCACATCCTGTACATTTAATACGCGATAATAATACATTTTTATAAAAATCTGACATCTTTTAATGAATGTAGTCGAACAAATGTCTCAGAAATGTATTCATATTTACGACAATTTAGGTTGAAACGACAGCACGTATTTTGAATTTTTTGCAAAAGATGCGATGTAATTAAATCCAAGCAGGAAAAAATAACTAAATTGTAATACAGTTTTAACATAATAAGACCATCACACAATTTCCTTCTCATTTCAAACGATAAACGTTTTGGTTGGAGTATAGGAATATTAACGTAAAACTGTAATTGTGACTTTAGAAAAAACTTTAATACGAGATGTGTAAATGAAGTAGTGAGACTGGTGTAATGTTCGATCTGGCAACACTATTGGTTTCCCCTTAGGAGAGGAAGCGGACCAATATCTGATGCGTTTTCAGTACGAGTTTGAACTCCCTAGAATCACATGGTGGTTCGTAGCAATTCATTTTGTGAACCTGATTTTTCTAGTACGTTCTAAAAATGAGTGACAATAATTTCGAGGAACGGTACGCTATCAAATTTTGTTTCAGATTTGGGCACGGTGCGACGGAAACTTTTGCAACATTTCAACAGACCTATGGAAACATAGTTTTGTCAAGAGCTTAATCTTAAGGCATTCTCGGAAGGCCGAAACTCGACTCCAAGAAGAAGAAGAAGAAGGCGAAGAGTTGAATTTGACTCACACAACCGTTCATCAGGTTTTGACCAATGAACTGGGGATGAAGAAAGTCTGCGCTAAAATGGTTCCGAAAAACCTTTCACTGTAATGCTTTCTGAGGGGTATTCTACATGAGTCACTAGCAAGTTGGTAGATTTTTCGAGAGACTTATGGTTAAAGCACAAACCGACGGTTGATAATCCAAGATGAGCGCTCACCGAAGTTAATCGGTACCTGATGAACATGGTTCGAAGCCCACGTTAAGCTGTACGTCCATTCGCTAAAGAACGCATAGTGAGTTGATGCGCCTTTAATTTTAATGAAGCAACCAAGTATTATATCATGTACATGACATATAAAACATGAACAATTTTTTAATTCTCTAACAATAATTGTCTTGGCTTTCATATTTGCAGCTGAAATATAATTATATTCTTTTGACGCTTATGGACGTATAAATAAGGATGTTAATTTCTGGCAATTACGCTAATAACACCTGTTTTCAAATATCCCTTAATTTATTTAACTGGCGCAAACGGAATTCTTTAAAACCGAAAGCAAAAAAAGACGAAAGGCGAAATATCTACGATAAATGTATATTTTCATAACTGTTTTTGCGTTTTGGAAGTTCTTCGAAAATTTTCTTTCAAATATTTCCAATATTTTCCTTTAATAATTTAATAAGTTTCTCGAATCTAAATCAATAAAATAAAAAATAACGTTAAATGCGAAAAAGTTACATTGAAGACCAATCAAACTTTATCCCAGTAAAAAGAGTAAATAGTAAATGATACAGTATGATAACTTGGTGAAGTTTTGAACTGGAACTTTTTAAAAAATCAAATAAAAAAATTGCTTAGCTGAATCATCTCCAGGTAGAGAATCTACATTTTTATTGCGATTGGTTATTTCGATACAAGTTAAATAATGCTTACTTTAAGATAATAATTCTCAAATTTCTTTTGTTTTTAATATTTTCTTGTTTCTGTGTTTTCGCTCTTTTGGTCATATATATATATATATATATATATATATATATATATATATATATATATATATATATATATATATATATATCATCATCAATCCGTATCAATACACTGCAGGATGAAGGCCTCTTCAGCATGCTTCCAACTCTCGCGGTCTGAGCTGCCATTCGGGTCCAATATACTTAATAATATCATTAGTCCATCGTGTTTTCGGTCTTCTCCGAGGACGTTTGCGATGAAGCGGTATACAGTCCAGGACCGCCCTGGCCCATCTTTCGTCCCATTGCCTCGCTGCATGGCCTGCCCAATTCCATTTCAATTGCTTTATTCTTCCAATGATGTCACTCACTTTCGTTTGTTCTCTGGTCCATGTGCAGGTCTTTCTATCCCGTCTAGTAATGCCAAGCATACATTTTTCCATTCCCCTCTGTGCTACTCGAAGTTTTTGAACTGACTGTGATGTGAGTGTCTAGGTCTCACTTCCGTATGTCATAACGGGCAGGACACACTGATTAAATACTTTTCTTTTCAGGTAAAGTAGTAGTTTCCTCTTAAACACTATGTTCAGCCTGCCAAAGGCCTGCCAGCCACATTTAACGCGTCGTTCCACCTCCCGGACGGTATCCCCTTCCATTGAAACCCTCTGCCCAATATATATCTAGTGATCCACAACTTCTAAATCCGTTCCTAAAATATAAATCCTTTGGTCCTCAGCAAATTTATTGACTCATCTTCTAGTTTATTTTGAAGCCAAATGGTTCTCCAGCCCTTTGCAGCTCTTGTACGTGTCTTTGCAGTTCCTCTGGGTCTTGTGAAAGAAGAACGATATCATCTGCGAATCTAAGATGATTTAAGTACGCACCATTAATCTTTATTCCATCCTGTTCCCAATCCAGATTACGGAACACTTCTTCCAGGTATGCTGAGAAAAGGCGATATTGCATCACCCTGTTGTATGCCCCGCTCTATATTTATTCCAACCTCAAGATCGTCATTGTAGATGAGGTTGTAATTAATTATTAATAATATATTATATTATTAATGAATTTATAATAATTATCATTTTAATTATAATTAATTATTAGGTAATTAATTACCATATAGGAAAAAACTTAAGCTCGTATACTTACGCCACAAACACCAAATAATTGATTCATCTTAGCAACTGAATTAGAACGTTATTTTTATACACATTCAAATAACACAATAATGACAGCTCCTTTCAAACAACGCAATTTTTGTTTAATTTCCAAGGCCTACTATTGCTATGTTAGCTTCTTTTAGTTCCTGTCGACTGTAGATTATTTTAGTTGTTTTTGATAATTGTTCTAAAACGGCTACGTCAATAAAGAAATGTGACATAACATTTTTTATTCCGAATTTTAAGATTTGTCAAATTATGTTAAAAAAATATGGTGTTGCTATTTAAAAAAATATTGTTTTAGTAGCCACTGAATAAATCTGGCAACATCGAAAAGCATTGTTTGTAATTTTTTCTTAGTCAAGTTATATCCTACAACTTTGCATTTGGAAGTATTAGTCTATCACTTCAAATGAAAAAGTTAGCTTATGTCAGGTTTTAAAAAAATTACACTGTATACAGGATGTCCCATAACTTATCCGCCATAAAGTAACTGGTGATACTAGAGATCAAAATAAGATGTTTTAGTCAATAAATGTGTACAGGATGGTGAAAGTAAAACTACATTTTCGCAAAATTGAGAAAATTTAAAAACGATTGAAGATATGAAATGAAAATCGGGGTGGTTGGGTTTTCAGGAATTAATTCACTCATATTTTTTTACCCTATAAAGCTGGGAATATTTTTACTTCAAAACAGAGAAGAGTCATAATTCCCACGTCAAATAAGTCCCTTTGGTCAATATCGATATCTCATGCCGTTTGCTACATATTCGTGTTCGAATATTCCATTGCATATCTTGTCGATGGCTGAAAAGTCTGCAATTCACAAAGTGTGCCTTGAATACGAGGAAAAAAAGCATTAAGATCTCAAAAATACAACGGAATTTATTTAAAATATTTTTTTTTTGAAATTTACTTCAATAGGTGTTGAAAGTGTCCACCGTTTACCTGAATACACTTTCGCAGACTCTTTTGCCTCACATTTGAAAATATATTTTCTTTATTTCTAATAACATTGGCCGCTTGTTGAATTTTTTTGTAAAAGTTCGTCTCGAGTATTGATTTCATCATGGTAAACTAAAGATTTCATATGACCTCATAAAAGTCTAACGGATTAATGTCTGGGCTACGAGGTAGCCAAGGAAACTCACCACCGCGCCCAATCCATCGATGTGGAAACATTGATTCAAATGATTTCGCACTGAAATATTAAAATGCGGTGGCGCCCCATCTTGCATGAACCACATGTCTTATCTTAAGTTTGCAGGTATACCGTCCTAAAGGTCTAATAAATGCCGCACCAAATGTTAATTGAACCAAATGTGTGAATTTTCCAGGACGTAATAATGATTATTTTGCCATTTAAAAATTCCGCGTCTGGTAAAAGTTGCCTCGACAGTAAACAATATCCTTGTCAGGAACATGTGGTCTTCGTATTTTTTATGTAGTAGATTTTGACAAAATTCTGATCTAGCCGGCAAATCTTGTGGCAATAAATTTTGAACAGGCGAAAAATGGTAGGGAAACAATTTCTCTTTATGGACAACTCTTGAAACGGTAGATTTGCTAATTTTTGCTAATTGCACCAGGCCTCCGAACGCCTAGTGTTTAGTTCAGGATTTTCCGCGATACTAATAAAAATGTTCTCTTCTTCTTCTACCGTTATACGGTTCGGTCGTCCACCAAGATTGAATGTCCACCTAACTGATTGAAAATTCTTTGAAAAAGTTGTCGATCTGGGATGATTCTGGTTGGGTAAAGCTCTTTGTACCTTCTAACTCTAGTGCGATTATTGTAATTTACTTGTGCATAAACGCAAAGCATATGCCTAAAATCACGGTTAGGCAACTGATTAATTCTGGGCATTTTTTACAAATTATTTAATACCAAGTCAAGACTGGAGAAACTTGTTTCCACCTACGTTTAATAGGAAAGATAGAAAACAATGGCAGTCATCGAGACGTAATAAGTTGTACACAACATTCAAAGCACATTTTGTGAATTTATATATTTTTCTCGCAACGGCTTGAGATATCAATATTAACCAAGGATACCTTTTTTACATAGAAATTATGACCCTTCTCTATTTTGAAGTCAAAATATTCTCAGCTTTATAGGATAAAAAATATGAGGGAGTTAAGTTCTCACAATATAAGTAGAAAGCGCCCTCTAGGAACTCGGCTCAAGCTAGTACCAAATTAGGATTTGTTACCTTGAAAAGCAAACTCCCCGATTTTGAACCTAATATCTTCAACCCTTTTTGAGATTATCTCAATTTTTCGAAAATTTAGTTTCACTTAACACCCTGTATCTTTTTAATGACTAACATTTGCCAACACATTTATTGACTAAATCCTCTTATTTTGATCTCTACTATCATCAGTTGCTCTATGGCGGATAAGTGATGGGACGCCTTGTATATAGTTTAGTTACAATGGTAAATAGTTCATATATATTGTGTATATATATATATATATATATATATATATATATATATATATATATATATATATATATATATATAATAAATAATAAATAATAAATATATTTACTGTTGATATTCTAGTAAAAAAAAACAATGTAGAATAGTAGGGCTTATTATGTTCTTTTTAGTGTAAATTTAAATTTATTACAATAATTATGTTCAAGTCACTTTCTTTACTCGATTTTACGAGCTTTCCTTGATATTTTACCCAATTTTCCAATCCATATTCACGTAATTGAAGCCTGATGTCATCAATGGCGGCTCAAATATCATTTTTCAGATCGTCAATCGTCTTTGGATTATAAGATCGTACTTCTCCTTGCAACACATTTTATAGGCTGAATCCTATTGCGTTTTCTATTTTATAATACAGGGTAAATCCAAATAGTTGTTGGCTGCCATTGTAACTAGCAATAATTAATTATGCAATGAGAAAAAAATCAGGAAATGCCACTTACATTTGATACAAAAAAAAATAATACGTTTACCATGGTTATAGAACGATAACTGTGCGATGCGTGAATGGAATTAGGCGTGTTGTACACATGCTTTAAATTTGTTTAAGACTATCGGAGAACAGGGCAATCATTCAAGAGCTCTACCAAGTTCCACTGTGCGAAATTGAATTCATACAATATCGCAACATCTTTGGTAGCCAGTTGACAGTACAATTTCCCGAAATAACGCGTACATGAAACTTTCCTTGCAATAAATCGATTGCCTGACGAGATGTGTGACAAGTCACACCGTCTTCTTGAAAGAAAACATTGTTCATATCCACATTTATCGGTTCCGGTCAAAGATATTCAGTTAGCTTATTCCGTTCACCATTAACACTAACACGATTTCTATAATCGTCTTCAAAAAAATAAGGTCCTATCACTCCTCTATCCCGATTACCGCATCAAACAGTGTCTTTCTGAGTATGAAACTGAGTATAAAAAAAACACTTGAGGCTTTTTATAGCCCTAAATCCTGCAGTTATGTTTCTTAACAAACATAACATTATTTTATCCCCAAAGTGGGGGTCGCCTTTCAATTTCCAATCTCTACGAGCTGTTGAATCGTGAAGCTTTCCATGAATAGTGAATTGAAACAATCTAGTGAACACCACAGTTTATGATTGATATTTACATTTCAAACTGTGTTGCTGCTATTACGATTCAACATTCAGACACTTACTGGAAAACTATATTATTTCCTGTGCTCTTAGTTCACAATTTTTTACTAATTTTTACTCAATCGAATAGATATAAGAGATATAAAAGAAAAAATCGTATTGATTATTCCAATTTCCCAAAATAAAATAAATAAACAGAAACTTTCGAAGTACAAAAAAAACTTTAGTTCTCATCGTTTTTTAGGTCTGTGGACAGTGTGGACACTCCGCCAATAAAACTTTAAATCTAATTCCCAACTTCCTTCAACGCCCACAAAAAAAAACCTACACGAGATAAGCCGGTATAAAAACATTTTATTTTGTTTTCCTATAATTAACTGAGTGACTGGATCCGAGCTAAAATTTTTATCGTAATTTTTGTCGAGCTTTTCCTAGCATGGAAAATAAAATTTTCTTCGTTTGCATTTCGGTGTCAGCAAGCTAGCTTAAACTGAGAACGTGTTGAGAGATTATTAATTTTATTATGAAACTTAATGTATTGTAAATATCCTTTCGCTTGACATACTTGTAGACAAATTAGCAGATGTATATCTATTATCAAATTTGTCATTTTTTTTTTCAAATATCATTTGTTATAAACGTATCAGATATTGCCTAATAGTTTTATAACTGTTATTTTCTCTTCTAAACCTTTCCTAATAATTTTAACTGAATATATGAAAATGGCTTGAAAAGTTCGCTGGATGAACTGGCGGAACTGTTTAAAACAGTTTCTGTGGGCATGTTAGCATGTTCACTCCTTCACTCAATAAGTAATTTTCCTTAAAAGGTTTATTAGCAATTGATATTTAAAATGTAATAATGGATGGTCTGAAAGACTCCGTTTCTTCCTTTACCACTGCTGATAAATGGATTCATGAGATGTGGTTGTACAAGTGTTAAAGATGCACATGCACAAAACACCCAAAATGAATGAAAAAGTATTCTTCGATATAAATCATAGTCTTGATTGTATAGGAGAAAGTCTGGTACATTGGACAGGCAACTAAATTGGACCCTCATATTTCAAAAAGATTTTTTTCAATTTCAATATTGGCAACACAAAGCAATATGTATCTAACTTCATTGCATATCGGCCATATTGTTTTCGTTGTGACACTGAACGTGTGTGTTTTGTTTTGAAAAATCTATTTTTCATATTTTTAATGTCAATTCCATCGATCCATGCTAAGAGTGTAGTTAAGTTAAAGGTAAACATAGAGTGTTTGTAATTTGTAGTGTAGAAGCCTAATTTATCTATAATCAAATACGCGAAACGATTGCCGGCATTTGTAGGTTATATCTTATTACATTTGTTTTTATGACGTTGTTGATTAAAATAGACCGCAAGCAGTTGGATAAAATGGATCGATCCAATTTAACGTACCGTCCAATATCGTACCGTACCGTCCAATTTACCATACCCATTCTTTCTTATTATAGATGACTCATAAAAAGTATTATAAATGGTCACAAAAATATTTGTAAAATGCCATACATGATTACAGAAATGAAGGGATTGGCCTAAATAAATGCGCAATCTTATTGCATAAGATTCTAAAAGTCACTTTAAAGAGGTATTTAGACATAGATGATACAAGTGAGTCCCCAGAAACAAAAAAAGGAAAGGCAACTATATTTAGCAATGAATTTGAAGATATTCTAGTAAATCATATTCTGAAGTTAGGACAACACATGTTCGGATTGACAATCAACGATGTTAGAAGACTGGCCTTTCAAATCGTTGAGAAGAATAATTAGCACATACGTTCAATCGCACTAAAAAAATGGCAAGCCTCCGATAACCTGAAGCTACTTCCTTACACAGAGCCAAATGATTTAACAGGAAAAATTTTAATCACTTTTTTGATATACATATATGATAATATTGTGGACAATTATTCAATGTGGATGAAAGGGGATTTTAAACAGTGCAGAAGAAACCTCAAAAAGTTATGGTGCTAAAGGGAAAAAACAAGTGGGTGCTTTAACTAGCGGTGAAAGAGGTGTAAATACCACAATGGTTGCTTGTGCTAGTGCGTTTGGGCAATTGATTCCGCCAATGATAATTTTTAAGCGAATGCGAATGAACGAACAGTTAAAGCGGGGAGCTCCAGCTGGGAGTATTGTAACAGTTTCGGAATCTGGTTTCATAAATTGTGAACTGTTCAATCAATGGCTACAGCATTTTATTTCTGTGGTCAAATCAACTAAAGAAGATAAGGTCTTGTTACTACGCGATGGCCATACGATACAGTAAAAATTTAGCTGTTTTGTTGTTAGCTCGTGACAACGGCGTTATTTAACCAACGCCGTGGCTCAAAGAACCGAACCAGTTGGCTAAATTGGAACAAAGCTCGGATCTGACATTTTGTTGATTATTGAGATATCTATAATAATTATGTTGATTAATACTTGATAAATGTAAAGTCTAATAATTGTTGTTTTATTTCATACAAAAGACCTTTGTAAAAATCTGAAAATATGTATTCAAAGCGCGTTTAAAAAAATGGTCCAAATTACTAGACTTTTTTTCCTTACTAAAAAGTACGGTGACTTTTTAAATAAATCACAAAGTATTTATTTGTTTTTCCAAATTTATTTTGTCTACTTCAAGGCAATCCGCTTTCCCTGCATTACACTTTTTACACTATAACTGCAAACAGTTTTTATACCCGACTTCTAGTATTTCCTTTGAATGTATTTAATGGGATCAAAATGGTGTTTCTTCAATCGATCGAACAGCAAAAATTCACACGGTGCCATATCTTGTCAATATGGTGCTTGTGGAACGGTACTTGCCACAAATTTGGACTTTTTTTTCAAATGAAAGCTTAACGATTAAATAATATTCTTTAACTGTTTGACTAGTTGCAAGGAACTATTTATGGACAATACCATGGTAACCGAAGAAAACAGTTAATATAACTTTGATTTTTGACCGACTTTGACGTGGTTTTCCCAGCTTTGGTTCATCTTCAGCACGATACTTTATTGCTGAGCTGTTTCTGGGTCATAGGTGTTGTCTCAGTTAGGATGTCATCATCCAAAGAATGCATCTCTTCATAAACAAGACGATAAAACACACGAGACAAGTCTACATTGTTTCTCAAAATACCCAGTACAAGATCCTTGATTTTCAAAATGTTTTCTTCATTGGTTGAGGTCAAAAGTCCTTCTGAACCAGGATCACTGTCAACTGCTTGTCTACCATCAGTAAAATCCTTGTGCCATTTTATAGCTTCAGCGCCGCAAGACTCGTAACACTTTTAATGCATCAGCACAAAAAAAAAATCATTTTTAGACAATATTTAATTCGATACATTTATGTTTATTTTAAAATATAGCCAAATTTTACAATTACAAAAGATAATTTCTAACTTAAGAAGCGAAATGTTATGAAACTTCTGACAGATGTCAAGATCAGTCATACCAACTTAAACAACAAATGATTTGTTTTCACCCTACTTTTTGATCATAGTAGTAGGTCGTACAGCGAAATATACAGTTGACATCCAATTTTTTCTCTAAGGCTAAACCATCATAATCGCATATACAGTATATATTTTTTCACAGTATATATTTTTCACAGTATATATTTTTCACAGTATATGTTTGGGGAAATGTTAAAAATTTCACAAAAAAAACGTTGAGTTCACTGAGATGTAAATTTTAAAATAATGGTTATGCTTCCTTGCGTAAAGTTTTAAATACTTTTATTTACTTTTGTAGGTTTTTCCGTTTTTTTGGGTAATGTATATTAAGTGATTTATTGTTTCTTTTGTAATTTTAATTAAATTATTTGATGGTTATTAACAAGAATAGAATTACCACCCAATTATTGACTTAAAAATATATATTTTTTTATTAAAATGATAAAAAAGCATGAATATTTAATGTTGGAAAATTCATGCAGAATTTCCATTAAATTTGCATGCCTATTAGTGTCGGCTGTCTTATAAAATTTTAAAACTTTGGCCAACCGAAGAGATTTTAAAATCTGTATAACAAAGTTAAGTAATTTCAAAATTACGGAAAAAAGACAGATTTGAATACGTTCGCCGCCTAATAAACCGCCAACCAAACAAAAATAATCCGAGGTATTCAAATTACTTATGTTTGCAAAATGTATTTTTGGCATATTAGGCAAAAAATATGAAAAACTGGTGATTTAACTTGGAGCGTAAAAACAAAAAAGAAACTTTAAAATTGTCATATTTTCTTGTTCCAATGTGTTTCACTGACTTTTAAATAAGAATTAATTTTGCAAATCAGTATTTTTTAATTTTTAGTATTTGCGTTTTTTATTTCCTGTTTTTGTCACTCTAGAGACCAACAACTATATACAGAAACAATCAATTCTAATATCTTTCTAAGCTGTTTCTAAGCTAAGAAAGAGCGAAGAGTTAATCAAACTAGAACCAACTGGTCACGTACTCTACACCCGAGGTACGGAGAATGGACGAAGTGGTGGAATTGGATTCCTCATCAATCGAAAGCTGAAAGACAGTGTAGTCAAATATGAAAGTATATTTGATAGATTAGCCCAATGCGTCATTCAACTGAATAAAAAGTTTAAGATTCAAATCGTCCAAGCTTATGCACGAACTATAAGTCATAGAGATGAGGAAATTGAGGAATTTTATAATGATATAGCCCAACTTTTAGACAAAGAGAAGTGTAGCTATAAAATCCTGATGGGCGACTTTAATGCCAGAATCGAAAAAGCAAGAACTGGTGAAAATGCAACTGGCCCATATGGAAATGGTGAGCGCGATAATAGAAGTGATGGGCTGGTTAAGTTTGCTGAAGGACAAGAACTCTATATTATGAATTCGTTTTCTAAGAAAACGATCAACAGAAAATGGACATGGAAAAGTCCACTCACAAGTGAAATTGATTACATCATGTCAAATGATAAAGCAATATTTTGCAATTATACTGTCCTTAACCATTTTAAGGTAGGAAGTGACCACCGAATGGTACGAGCAAAGATTAAGATACACTGCCGAAAAGAGCACGAGAGAATGATAAGATTAAAAAGGGGTAAAGTGGATTCTGAGAAGGTACTGCAGAAGGGCAGATATTTTGAAATTGCTTTGTCGAACCGCTTTGCTGTGTTACAAGACCCGAAGGACATGGAAATTACAGACCAATATGAAGAAATCGCCAACAATGTGCTTAAAACGGCAGCTTTAATAGCACCAGAAGATAAATGTTTCAAAGAGTCAAAAATTTACAATGAGACCATTAATTTAATGAAAAAAAAGCCGGACAATGAAAAATGTCATGAGTCGTTTTGGCGGGGTCGAGTACGTCGAGCTTTGCAAAACTATAAGAAATCGTATTCGAGAGAAAACGTGCCGACTCAACATGCAGCTAATGCAAAAAATTCTGGAAGAAAATAGGGGAATTAACAAAGCTAAGCAGAAGCTGAGAAAGAAACGGACACAAATGTTTTCCTTAATGCGTGAGAATGGTACAATATGCAGGGAACGGACGGAAATGTTAGAGGTTATTCGAAGATTTTATTCAAAGTTATATGAGGACCAGAATAAGGCAAGAACAACAAGGCCCACTAAAGAACAAGTGCCAGATATCCTGGTGGAGGAAGTGATAAAGGCTATAGATTCGATGAAAAATGGCAAAGCTCCAGGAAAGGATAGTATAACTTTGGAGATGTTAAAAGCTGTTGGTCG
Source organism: Cosmopolites sordidus (assembly GCA_031761425.1). NCBI lineage: Eukaryota > Metazoa > Arthropoda > Insecta > Coleoptera > Curculionidae > Cosmopolites > Cosmopolites sordidus. Next base: position 1,038,374 of record JARFXV010000409.1, on the reverse strand, counting down.
GACTTTACTCAAAACACTAGCAAAATTATACTCAAAATGCCTCATACCACAAGAAGTACCCAGCTTATATTAGCACGGGAAGATTTAAAGAACTACCGTCCAAAAAGCCTCCTATCAGTGGTGTACAAAGTTTTCACCAAGATAATATCCAAAAGAATACTAAGAAAACTTAATGACGCACAACCAAGAGAGCAAGCAGGATTCAGAAGTGGATTCAGTACAATAGCAGAACATGCAGGTTCTACAGCAGGTCACAGAAAGACACATCGAATACACTATGCCACTGTACTTGGCTTTTATCGATTATGAAAAAACATTTGATTCAATCGCAAAGCAGGCCATAATGGATGCATTGCTTAATCAAGGTGTAGATAAAGCCTATGTAAATCTACTAGGATCGATATATGATGAAGCTACAGCGGCAGTCCACCTTAACGATCTTGAGGTTGGAATGAATATAGAGCGGGGCATACCGCAGGGTGACGCAATATCGCCTCTTCTTTTCTCAGTCTGCCTGGAAGAAGTGTTCCCTAATCTGGATTGGGAACAGGATGGAATAAGGATTAATGATACGTACTTAAATCATCTTAGATTTGCAGATGATATCGTTCTTCTGAACAAGATCCAGAAAAGCTGCAAAGACACGTACAAGAGCTGCAAATGGCTGGGGAACCATTTGGCTTGAAAATAAACCAGAAGAAGAGTCAGGTCATGTTCAATAAATTTGCTGAGGACAAAAGGATTTCTATCTTAGGAACGGATTTGGAAATAGTGGATCACTATATATATCTTGGGCAGAGGGTTTCAATGGAAGGGGATACCGTCCGGGAGGTGGAACGACGCGTTAAATGTGGCTGGCAGGCATTTGGCAGGC